>BMAO01032520.1:0-75121 GCA_019973975.1 Trichonephila clavata | reverse complement strand
AAGAAATTAACTGTTTCGAAGGAAATTTTAGCTGCATCATTTACAACTAAATTTAGAGAATGGGCAGAGCAGGGATATAGAGTGCTCTCGAATTATTTTCAATAATTTTTGTTGCAATCCCTTGTGCTTTCCTCTCATATTAGCACCATTATCGTAAGATTGGCCTCGTAAATCTGATAAATTTAGTTCTAACGATTTTATTTATGAATTCATACAGACCCTGTCCAGTAGTGTCGTCGACAGATTGAAATCCTAAAAAATTTCTTCAATTTGGCTTTATTGGTTTCCTCGTTCTTATAAACAAATCGAATTACAACAGTCAATTTTCGATATGACTGATATCAGGGTAGTATCCAGAATTAATGAGTAATATTTTGCCGATTTAATCATATGTAATAAATACTTTTTAATTCCTTTTGAAATAATGCTTATAATTTCATTCTGAATTTGATCCCCTAAGTAATGAGCAATGTTCCTTTTTTGAGATGTTTGAATTTTGTGGAGATGTTCTGCGATAATTGGATCAAATTTTGCTATGGTTTCAACCAACTTCAAAAAATTTCCATTATCAGTATGAAACAACTCTTTCGAAGAACCTCTAAATGCAAGGCATTGTCGGACTAAATATTGAATTAAATAAATAAGCCGTTCAATAACCGATTGCCTGTAGACCTTCTCTGCATCATAAAGTCTTTGTTGAGCTGCATCAATGGTACATAAATTACGCAAAGACATTTTGAGTTCACTGCATTTTGAACTATGTTTAAGATGAGATGCGCTACTTTCATGTGTTTTCAAAATGTGGGTTAAATGTGCCCAATCATTACACCCATTCTTATTAAGCTGTGAATTCTTCTCACTGAATAGTTTACATGGGAAGAGAAGAGAGCAAAAAACTGCGTTTCGGGAATTTGAGTATACTAAGTAGTTTCTAAATACTTTTTCTCCATTCGGTAATGTTCTGTAATAGAACGATTCTGAAAACTTTCTGCCAGAATTATCTCTCGGAAAATGTTTGGTTATCAAGCGGGAAGGGCCATTTTCTATTAAATAATCTCTAATTTTTATAGAAATTGTATCAGGCCAGGTAGCTGGATCGCTTAACTCAAAATCAGAATCTCGATTTGGAGATATGTTATTATCGGGTGAATTTTCTACTTCAACATCTAAGTTTTCTATTGGTACAATCGTGGTTTCTTCTTGATCATATTCTGGTAAATTTACATTTCGAAATAAGTTTTCAGTATGAAATTCCAAACCAGATGCTGATGTTGAAGGTCCTGGTTCAATTGCTTGACTGTCTAATTCTGTTGTGTTTTTGAGATATTTATTTAGAGATCCCGTCAGTTTCTGATTAGCTTTCTCTCGCTGCAATTTCCTTTTTCTATTTTGTGCTCCAGACTTTTTTTCTTTTTTTGAGAACATGTTTCTAAAAAAATATTTATTGCACTAAATAAAAAAAAATTAATTTACCTTTCATTTACAAAATGCATCCATATGAATTTCTCTCAATATATTATTTGAAACTCCATTTATGTCATTTGCTACTAAGTATTCAGGTAAAGAAGCTAATTTAACTAAAAATTTAGAAATAATATTTTTTTTTAGAAAATTTATTTTTCAGAATTTAGTGTGAAATTGTATCTTTTTTCTGCTGATTCAAAATATTTAATTAAATTAAACCAATATTAAAACAAAGTTCTAAAAAGCATTTGTTATAAGCAATTGAAATATTGAAAGCATCTGAAGTACATAAAAATTTAATGAAAAAGCTATAATTATTAGTATTTTTTTATTATTATTTGAAATTAAAAATTTTATACAGAAATAGATAAATCAAATTCTGCCCAATTAAGGGTAAGATTTATCTGGGTTTTTTAGAGATAAATTAAAAGTTGCTTTTTGAAAGACAAAAGTTTACCTTAATTTGTTTCTTTTTATAAAAAAAAGTAGACTGGACATTACTAACCGAGGAGATTTAAAGTAAAACCTAACTAAATTTATGCTAAGTATTAAAAATGTGTTACTAAAGCGTCATAAAAGCATTTGTTTTTGCTTTCTTATTCTGTGTAACAGGTACTAAATTTTAACTTTTGTCTAATAAATGTTTAAAAAATTAACATGCATTTTTTAGTTTTTCACACAACACTTCACTACAGATAATAAAGTAAATGTGTTTTTAAAATAGCAGCGAGCTACCACATTATACCTACTGTCCAAAACACATATGAAGTTCAGGAATTTGCAAAAATTCAGTATTAAGTAAGCTAGGGCCCAGATCGAAAAACATGACAAGTTTGAGATCCTCTATTCTAATCTATAGTACTGAGGTATACTGTTTTTTATTTCATAACTCAATACAAATACTCATACTAATTTAATCTGCAGAAAATATATATTGCAACAGGTACTCAGTTACTCTCTTTTATAAACTTGCAAATTTTCTGCCTGTAAATTAATGTTTACATAGAAAATTTTAATAATTTACTGTGAATATTTTAAAAAAAAAATTCTTATTGCAATTCATTAAAATTCCCTTCAGTTTGATTGTTAGAGGAATATCTAAAATTTTAATTTTAGAATTTCTTTGTCTTTTGGTTGAATTGTTTGGCAATGATAGTAGGTTTATGCATAAAAAATTTACAAATTTAATAAAAGCTTATTTAGAATATTTTTTGATATTTGTATGTTTGAAAAGTTACATCGTATACATACCTTACACACAAAAGATAGTATCATTTTTTAAGAACTGTTATTCAACTATTTTTTTAAAAAAATAATATTGCGCAGATATAATGCTTGACATGGATTTTTTTTCTTAAAAGTTAATGTAAATTACATGCTGTTCCATAACGTACATTAACACTTTTGTGTAATTTTTTCACTTTTTCTTTCATATTGGCTTATATTTAAGATATTAAGATTGTACAATGCTCGAAGAACTGTTGTATATCAGTTGATTTTTTTTCAATGATATTCTACAGCTATGAAAAAGTAAGATATCGTGTACATAAAATAAAAAAATTTCAAAAATGAAAAAAAAAACTTTTTTTTCTTCTTTTTGTGATCTGAAGTAAATTGCAAATACTTTACGATATGAGTAGGGTATTCCAGAATAATATATTTCTTAAAAAGTAAGAATAATTTTAACACAAATGTGTGTATTTCCGTAACCAAATGTTCAGTGAATAATCTGGTTACGATAAATTTGAATTTTTAAATCTTTGCATGATAAGACAAACAGTATTATATTCAGAATATGATGAATTGTGCAAATATAAATCACATCCCAAATGTTGTACAAAAAAGTAAATGAAATTTTCAACAATGAATAGTTCTACAAAATTAAGACAAAAAATTTCATATTAACCAGCTTTTCTATCCATATTTCCAGCTTACACATGTTGTAAGCATTAATTTACAATCAACTTTTTTTCCTTGTTTATTATGAAAGCAAATCTTCCTGTTTCTGAAAGTTAGTTTTTCTGTAGTATCATTTGGATCAAGAATATATTATTGCATTTATTTTTATTATTTTTTATAGAGAAAAATTCAGAAATTTTTTTAAGTAAAGTGAATTCTGGACCGGGGATTGGTATACTTTCAAGAAAGAATCACTTGTTAGTGAAACAAGAAATCGAAAGTATCAGACACCTACTTCATATGAGCTTCCGGTTAAAAGGTCCCCCATCCCAGCAACAGTCGTGTTAAGACCTTCATGCTCCGATTAATATTTTTTATATTATTTAAATAAAGTTTTACACAACAGGCATTAACATTTAGCATTCCTTCAAAAATGAAGAAATATTGTATATATTATTTATTTATTTTTATTTCTATAGCTCGATGCAAGTGCGATCAGTGTCAAAATATCAATGCTAGGAATGAAACTTTGAAGTTTCGTGAAAAAAACTTCAATACCAGTTCTACCTTAAGTACTACTTTTTGAAATTTCATGTTTACATTAATAATTAAGCTTTATAAAACTGTTCTTGCACAGAAAAGTGTGTTTTTGGAAGATGTATTCAAGCAAAGAAAAGAAGTATTGAGGCATATTAATCAACATAAAAGTGCTATAAAAGTACATTGAAATATTTGTATAAATATAGACGAAAATCTTAAAATTAGCTTATGTAACACGAAAAATTTACAAAATAAAATTTTTTTTAAATCAGATTTCATTAAGCCGGCCATTATTTTCACTGCCTCCTTTGTAAAGGAAAGCAAATAATAAATGTATGTTTTGATTTTATTTTAATATGATAAAAATGTTTGTACATTTTTTAAGTCTCAAGGGAAAATACAAAATAAATCAAAAATAAAGTCAGAGTTACCGTTTGCAGTTTTAAAGGAATGAAGTAAAATTGAAGACATTACTGATTTAAAATTGCGCCAACTCTCTCTCTCTTTGAAAAAAAAAAGAATTTCTGAAGACAGTGGCGTAGCTAGGTATTTAAAAGCCCTAGTGCAAGGGGGGGGGGTTGAATGAGGGCTCTATCTTGGTTGAATTCTATCAAGTAATAAAGTAAAAATATGGGAATATTTTAAATATATACAAAGCTATAATTTTTACTTACTATCTTCTCTTTCTTGGCGTTGTTTGCGCTTAAACGAACCCCACTTGGTTTCTTTCCTTTTTTAATAATCTATAATTTTAGTTTTAAATTTATCTAATGCGATTTGTATGTGCTCAAATATTTATTGAAGTTAAAAGGAAGTAGAAACGTAATGCTACGCTATTAAACCTTGTTGGAGAATCCCTAACTATTAATTTATTCGGGAGGACCGAACTCACATCCAGCAGAGGGGTTAGAGGTACAAAATGGTTCATGGAGATAGACAGGAAATGATACAAAAATATGCATAAACAAGAAAATTTAACACAACATTTTTTTATTATTCAAAATTTAACATATCTGCAAGAGCAGAGGAGGGGGACAAAATTACATCATCATATGAGAAGATTGCGAAATATTGAAACAGGAAACTAGCTTATTATGAATCATATTGTTATTAAAAATAGAATGTAACTAGGAAGGAATTGCTTCTTGTGTAGGTTTCTTAAGATGTAATAATAAGTATGGTAAAATTTTTCATGGAACTTGAAGTTTATTTTCAAATAACAGAAAAAAAAATGAAAATATTGAAAATAACAAGAATTTTCAATAAGTAAAATTTGCAACACTGAACAAACAACAAAAATAATTTAGGTGAAATCCCTACAAATTCGAAATTACTTTCAGCTGAATTGCGACGAATACCGTTATATGTTGCAACCTTTTGTATTTTTTCTTAAATTTGGAAGAAATCGTAAATTCGGCTGCCCTTGTGTATAGATATCCTGCTTAGAATCTAAAGAAATTCATGACACCAAAAAGAGTGTTGTAGATCGCGCGATAAAGCAGTGCTTCTCAAACTTTCAATATTTGCGGATCAATTTTCAGTCATAATTTTCATCGCGCCCCACTTCTTACGATAACAATGTACTGAATGCAATTATAATGTACTTTGATGTTAAAACTACGATGCAATACGACTTTAATTATAAACGCACTAATTAGATAAATATTAAGTTTTGTAAATAAATTTTGTATATGACAAGCCCAAGAGAGTCACTAATAATTACTGAACTTGTTTTTAATTGAATATTGATAAATTAATTATCAAATACTTTGTGCAGAACTGATACATTTAGAAGTAGTGCGTATTATATCAGTTTCAATGTGTATTTAATTTTTTATTATATAAGAGAATGTATTGCTTTGTAATTATTCAGATTGCAAATTATTTTATTAAATTGATAATTATTTTAAATATTTTATTTTTAATTTTTTGTAATATGCTTGCGTCCCCCCCCCTTCCCAAGTAGGGTTATCACCAGTGGCGTAACGGAAAATAATTGGGCCCCCCCCCCCGCAAGGTCAGGTCTTGGGCCCCAAGCCGGATCTTGTTTTTATGCATATATATATATACTTGTAAGAAAAGTCTGCGTTCACCAACTACTGCTGACATAAACGACGAAAAAAATTTTAAAAACCCGAGTTTGAAATTTTTACAAAAATTATATTTTATTTAGTTTATTCCAAGTATTGAGAATAAAAAAAAAGTAATCTCGGTTTCTTTTCATAGCTTTGAAAATAAGGACAGATTTGTAGCGATACCAACAAAAATCAAGCAGAAAAAGTCTGCGTTTACTGTTTTAGTAGTAACTATAAAAATTATTTAAAAAGGATAATGAGCTATTTAATAGCTTGTTGGATAACTCCATGTGTTGAAAACTTCCTGAAGTCGTTTTGGCATTGAATTAACAAATCTAGTGGTTTCTTCAGTGCTTATCTTCTCTCATTCGTCCTTAAGAACACTCTTTTCCAGCAAGTATATATTTTTTAAAAAAATATACAAAGGATTGCCAAACCATAACATAATGTATCTTTATACATCACGCAAAAAAATATCAAATATTAAACTTTCAACTGAATACAAAATCAACCGGAGTCTGAATAAACGAAGTCAATCATGTATAACATTAGAGAGTATTTATAATATTTATTAAAACTGGAAATCTCTAACGATAGATAACTTGGTTTCTCAGTTAAAAACGAACACTAAGAAAGACAGGAACACTGTAAAATAATTTTAGATTTGAAATTCTTATGAAAGAAAAAAAGTTATCCTTTACATAATTCTTCATTTCTGAATCCCCGGATGAACTGTGTGTGTGTGGACCTTAAGTTCGATCATAAATACTGCAACTTTTAAGAAGGAGAGTTCTTTGTATGAAGCAAAAATGATTTCATGAAAAAAAAAAAAAAAAACTGATACATTTCATTATGCTTTCTTCTCATTATGCTTCATTTGATGGAATACTCATAAATCTATCATGAAATGCTCTAATTTAAAATGCTCTATCTGCTTTTCCAAGTATCGTAATACTATTTTACTTGAAAAAAGCATAACAAACGTACGTTATTTACGACTTTGCTAAATGAAATTAAAATGCATGGGGAAAGGGGGAACTATTGACGCCAATAATTTTCTCTGCTGCTTCTCAAAAAGTAAATCATGTCTTTTCCCCCCCTCCCTACTGCTAATGTAATATATACAGTAATAATAACTTGAATTTTTGTATCTTCCTAGCATTTTATTCGATTCTCTGTCTGACTTTTGTTTTATTTGTTAGTAACTTAGGTTTAAAAAGGAAATCCATTAATGAAAAGTATCTCTCATCGCCTGGATTACAGCAAATGAAAGAAAAAGTTTTTTGATTTGGCTATGGATTAAAGATAACCAATGAGCTTATGAAAGTTTTGATTATGAAAGACGTTTGATCGCTGATTACAAAATTGATTAAAAATTCGATTTAAAAAAATTTGAAGCAAATTTTGAGAAAATCTATGTTTATGGCGTCAGCCAGGCTTTAGCCCCCCCCCGCAGTGTGGGGGTGCAAGTTACGCCACTGGTTATCACGCCCCCTTCTTAGGGGGCGCGCCCCACAGATCGAGAAACGCTGCGATAAAAATTTTATTTCGAGATTTGAGAACAATTTAATAACAGATATACATGGCACAAAATATGATTTGAGGAAGAGAAGCCAAGCGATTTACATAATAATTTGGCCAATAGTGAAACGAAGAATTGGTCATTTAGATATAAAAACGAAAGAAAATAATTGGCTTTTTAATAAACACTGGGCGGTTGCACGTTCTCTGTAATTTTAATTTTTTTTCTCTTTTTTCCACCCTGTAATTTTTTGCGCCCCCAAATCTTTTGGGCCCTAGGCATGTGCCTAAGCGGAAAAGCGGGCTTGGGAGGGGGGGGGGGTACGTTACACCACTGGACAACGGTCATCACATAATAATACAGTCTTATCATTTTTGCCAATTGCCATGCACTTTGAAATTAACTGTTTTTTGGAGGGAATGTACGGGTATAATTGATGACATTAAAATTATCCGGATCATGATCTTATTAAGACGGAGTCGAGAACGAAGTGATGCCCCCACTGAGAGCGAAGTCCTGGGCCCAGGCCTAGTTGGTCCATGCCTTGAGACGTCCCTAACTACAATAAAATACGACTTTAACTATAAACCGCACTATTTATCAAGATAAATATTTTGTATATGACAAGACCAGGGGAGTTACTAGTAATTACTAAACATGTTTTTAATTGAATATTGATAACTTAATTATCAAATACTTGTGCAATACTGATACAATTATAAGTGATGAGTATTATATCAGTGGGAATGTGTATTTTATTTTTTATTATATAAGAATGTATTTACTTTGTAATCATTTTAAATTGTAAATTGTTTTATCAAATTGATAATTATTTTAAATTTTTTGTTTTCGATTTTTGGCGATACATTCGCGCTCACAAGAAGGGTTATCACGCTCTCCTGGAGGGCGCGCCCCACAATTTGAGAAACGCTGCGATAAAGATTTTATTTCGAGTTTTGAGAACTATTTAATAACAGTATACATGAAGCAAAATATGATTTGAAGAAGAAAAAGCAAGCGATTCACATAATTTTTAAAATTTATTTTTTATTATTGCAAACAAAAAGAAACAAAACAACGACGTTGAGCCTCTACATCTTCTCATCATATAATGAATAAAAATTTATCCCGATACAAATCATTCCCATTTCCTGTTGTTACATGTTACAAATTCTTAGATTTTGAACACGTTCCGTATAATAGCGCGAACTCCACACGGAACGTGTTTTTATTGTTCGTATCCGAAATCAAATTTTGTTTTACACAAATGAAAACAATCCGCAGAAATGAAACAAAATTAAATTAAATTAAATATAAAATTTGAAAAAAAAAATCTTATTTTATTGCTATAAAAAAATATAAAACATCCAAAATTGCAAGTTTTTTATTAACAACTTTTATGTAAGTAACATTAAATTAAAAAACTAAGTTCTTTTCATTTTGGCGCCCCCTGCCCCAGGCGCCCTTGTGCGGTGAACAATTTTGCCACCCCCACGCGGCGGCCCTGAGTAAATGATTAATATCTCTAATGAACTCTTGATTGATTGAACTCTATTGGGTTCGCTTAAGACAGTGGTCTTCAAACTGTGTTCCATGGAACCCTGAGGTTCCACGAGTCACAATAAAAAAAAAAAAAGGGAAAATATAAAAGTGCATGCAAAATGAAATCACGTTTTTTCTGTGAAGTGTGTGAAACCACAAATTTCTGAAGCTCATCCCATCCACTAAAACTGAAAATTTTACTAACACATAATATAAACTCTATTTTTAAATTTTTATTGTACTATAAGAAAATATTAAAACGTTTTTTCTTTATATGTACCACCTAGTATAATATTCTCTTGTCTACTATGGAATAATTTTACACTCGTTAGCGAAATGTTTTGTACAATAATGGAAAATACATTTTTATACAATTGTGGGGACCCATAGTGAAGGAGAGGGAACAACTTCAAATCAATGGTAAATCTAAATTTAAGCAAGAACAGCTCTTAAATTTTTAGGTTGCAAATTCATACAAAATACACAGGAGTTTTTCCGCACAGATATAAACATTTTAATACCATTCAGAACAATGAATTGAAATGCAAAACATTTCTCAACGTGAGTGGCAAAAATATAAAAACGAACTATCAAATCATTAATGCATATAACTTCAATGGGGCTAGACTTCTATAGCTTGTGTAGGGGAAAAAAGTGCATATCCCAAGTACTAAATTTAATGATTGATAGGTGGTGGTGGTAATGGTAATTGATAATGGTATAGGTGACACTTGGAAATATCACAAATTAATATTATTAATGTGTGAGTAAATTATGTTAATTTTTAATAAACAATGCAGATGTTTGAAAATGTTTTTCTTTTTCGTAAAGTACCTATTTTACTTGTTGATCTACTTTAAGTATTAGTTAAAGAAATATTCCGCGAATGGTTCTAAGGGTTCCGTTCGAAGCTTAAGTTTGGGGGGGGGGGAAATGCAATGAAAAAGTTTAAGAAATCAATTTACAGTCACCTTTTTCCGATTTTCTATGTTGATGTTTCCCTGTTTCGATTGTTAAGAATTCTGCATTTGTTATGAGTGGTTAATTCCGTATTTTTTTTTTTTTTTTTTTTTTTGTCTACACGTGCTCTTGAGGGAGCGAAATGAAATTTCGTATACTATTCACTAACTCACGCATATAAATAGAATTTTTTTTAATCACTTTAAAAAAACTATGATATACAATAAAAATAATGAAAAGTGGGAATAAAAATGTTGTTTATATCTCTCTTTATAATATAAAACTATATACTAAAACAGTTGTGATATATTTTGGAAATGAAAAATTCAATAAGGTTTCGAAATATGATTTTCTTTAGAAATTGCGATCATAATGCAAGAGATAAGAAAATAAATAGATTTAGGTTCATGAGATTTTAAAATTCTACAATAGATTCTGCCTTGACTAGACCTTCTGCGTGCATTACACATCATTAACTTTCTCATAATTATTTTCTCTAGAATTGTTGAAAAAGAAAATTATTCATAACTTGATTTTTATGTCTTGTATTTGTATAATTCACTTTTGTATTTAAAAGGCTATAATTCATTTCTTTGGGGGGAAAAAGAAGAAAAAAAATTTGAACTTACTTGTGACTTAAGGCTTTTTATTAAATTTTGAAATAATAACAATTTAAAAGGTGAATCGTTGAAAAAACTCTGACCATCCATAATATTATTTAGAAAAACGTCCGCAGAAATATTTTATGGCTGTTATCTCAAATATGACGCATATTCAAGTCATTTCCCTGTTCTGACACAGATCATCGTAAGAAACACGTGCATCTTACACGATGCTTAAAACCGCTGCGTCATATCGACAACCAATCAGAATATTTCAAGCAGTCGTGTACAACTCTACTTCCCTATTCCAGAAGCTGAGTATCCCTCAACTCCGTCATGACTCACATTCCTGTTCTGACAAGACTGGACACGGATCATCGTAAGAACCACGTGCATCTTACACGATGATTAAAACCGCTACGTCATATCGACAACCAATCAGAATATTTCAAGCAGTCGCGTACAACTCCACTTCCCTATTCCAGAAGCTGAGTATCCCTCAACTCCGTCATGACTCACATTCCCATTCCACGTGCATCTTACACTATGATAAACGCATGGGGGAGGGGCCAACCTCGATGGCGGGAAAATGGAGCCCTCCTATTGGACGATGACTGTGTGGGGGAGGGGGGAGGGGCCACGGGAAAATGGAGCCCTCCTATTGGACGATGACTTTGTGTGGGGGGAGGGGGAGGGGCCACGGGAAAATGGAGCCTTCCTATTGGCTACGTACTGGGGACCTGCCACTACTACTGATGCTCTCTGTTGCACCGAAAGATAGAGATTATCTCAGATTTTATTTCCCATGCAATGAAAAACAATTAGTGTACAGACATTGTCGAGTTGTATTTGGGGTGTCTTCCAGCCCTTACTTATTGAATGCATCTATTATGCATCTTTTAGAAAACTGTAGTCCTGAATATAAGGAAGTTGCACAAAAGTTAAAATCTTCTTTTTATGTTGATAATTGTGTAGCTGGTGTTTTCAGTGTTGATGAAATAGAGATATTTATTGAGAAGGCTAAATTAATTATGTCGAAAGGATGTTTTAATTTACGTACTTTTGAGAGCAATGTGGCAAGTAGAAGTGTTGATAAACACTCAGGCGAAACTTTTATTTTGGGTATCATTTGGGACTTGGATAATGATGTTTTGAAATGTTGCACGAATTTCGAATCATTAACGTGCGAAACGAAAATAACCAAACGATTAGTTTTGTCTACTGTACAAAAAGTTTTTGATCCCATTGGGATGTTGGCGCCGTCTATATTGCTTCCCAAATTAATACTACAGGAACTATGGGAAATGAAAATTGCATGGGATCAGGAACTACCTCAGAATATTGTAAATAAATTTATGAAATGGTATAAGGAAATTCAAATTTTAAAAGATGTAACTGTGCCACGTTGTATGAAAATTGATATTTTAACTGAATTGCATGTATTTGTTGATGCAAGCAAGGGGTCATATGCGGGTTGCGTCTTTGCTCGATCAATAGTTGATTCTAGAGTTAGCGTAATTCTCATTAGAGCGAAGTCTAGAGTCGCTCCTCTCAAACTTTTGAGTATACCGCGTTTGGAACTAATGGCTTGCTGTATAGGTGCTCGACTTTTAAATTCTATTTTGAAAGCGCTTAATATGCCGGACTTGAAAGTTACTCTTTGGTCCGATTCTACAACAGCACTTTGGTGGATTAAGAAATATGGAAATTGGTCAGTTTTTGTAGCTAATAGGGTAAAGGAAATTAGACAACTGACTCAAATTCAATCATGGAAATATGTCCCAGGAAACATGAATATCGCGGATTTACTATCACGTGGTTGTTCTCCACGAGAAATGCTTAATTCTAGATGGTGGGAGGGGCCCTCCTGGTTGAAACAAAATTCAGAATATTGGCCAGATGGTGAAATCAGTTGCGAACCTCAAGAAGTTAACGTGGAGATAAAGAAAACTAGAAATGCGAATGTTGATCTAGCAAACGATGCACCCCCCTTGCTTTTATGTAATGTGTCTGATTATGATAAAATGATTAGAGTATTTGCTTGGGTTTTAAGATTTGTAAATAATTGTCGCAAAGACTATAACAAATGTAAAGAACATGAACTCTCTGTTGCTGAAATTGAAAATTCTGAGAAACAATTGATTCGTTTAACTCAGACATATTATTTACCTGATGTTGAATCTTTAAAATTTGTTACCTTTATTGATAATGATAATATTTTAAGGGTTAAGTCTAAAATAACTGAAAGAAATGATGAAAGTTCTTTTTTGTATCCTATATTGTTCCTGATAAATGTGAATTTACAAAACTTTTGATTAGATCTATACACAAAAAGAACTGTCATGCTGGAATCCAAATAATGCAATCATTAATTAGAGAAAGGTTCTGGATTATCAGATCTAGAAAAACTATTAGGAGTATTTTAAATAAATGTGTTATATGTGCTCATTTTAAAGTGAAATCATTGTCAAGCGGACCATCACCTTTACCACCAGACCGAGTGACTGATTGCGCGATATTTGAAGTTGTAGGAATTGACTTAGCTGGACCTTTGTTTTTAAAAACTGGCGAAAAGGTATGGATTGCATTATTTACTTGTGCAGTCTATCGCGCGCTCCATCTTGAATTAGTAAATTCTCTGTCTTCTGATGCCTTTTTGCTAGCCCTTAGGCGTTTCATTGCCAGGCGCGGGAGGCCCAGGATAATTTACTGTGATAACGGAACCAATTTCCGGGGTGCTTTCAATGACCTTGCGAAATAGGATTGGCATAAGATATCGAGAGAAACATCAACTCAAAGAATAGTTTAGAAATTTATACCACCCACCGCCGCATGGTGGGGAGGCTGGTGGGAAAGGTTGGTTCGCCTTATTAAAGAACTATTGAGACGTTCTCTTGGAAAATCAATATTGACCTATGAAGAATTGTCAACAGTAATTTGTGATTGTGAATTTTTAATTAATAGTAGACCTTTAACTTATATATCTGAAGATCCACAGGAATTGATCCCTCTTACTCCTGCAATGTTTTTAATAGAAAATCGCTGTTCCGATACTACCGATATTGACGAATTAAATTCGCGAGACTTAAGAAAAAGAATGAAATTCAGAATTAAACTTTTAAGTAATTTAAGGCAACGTTTCAGGAAAGAATATCTAGGTGAGCTAATACAAAAACAGAATGATAATCGGGTGCGTGAGCCCCGAGTTGGAGAAATGGTCTTAATTGGGGACGACAATAAGAAACGTTTGTCTTGGCCTATAGCTAAAATTATAGATTTAATCCCTGGTCGAGACGGGGAAATTCGCACAGTTCGGCTTAAAACTCAACATGGAACAGTAATACGCCCGGTACAACGCATCTTCCCTTTGGAAGTACAAGCGATTGCAAATAATGCTAAGGGGTTGAAAGAGGAATCAAATTCTGTTCAATGTACTAAACCTGAAAATGACTTGAATACTAATGATGTAATTGTGAAAAAATATACTTCTTCAGGAAGATTGATTAAAGAACCAAATAGACTGGATCTATTGAATTATAAATGTTATAGGTTTGAGACTCTCCCCAAGTCTCAAAGGTGGGAGTATGTTGTGAATAAAAATGATTTGTGTTAATGAGTGGCTGCATGGCGCCACGTTTTTGTAACTGTGAAGTGGTTCTGTGACGTCACTATGCTCTGTATATAAAACGGGTGAAGCAATCACGTGTACTTGCTCGCTCGGCAGTTCTTAATAAAGTTAGTTTCTTTAAATTGCTGGCTGATGAATGAATCACTTTCCACCAACGCCCAGCATCTGGTAGATGCAGCCCACAGAACTTAAGAATTAATTGTGTTCCTAACAGTAAGAAAAAAAATTTTTTTTTTTCAAAACCTATATCAAAACCTTGTTTTTACTGGAATATGTGTTCCAAGCAAAATATACATTAAGGTATTTTGAAAATTTATCATTATTTTCCTGCCATTAATAATTAATTTTGAAGTACTGAAAACTTATTTTAAAATTATCTCTACTCAGTATAGCTAAAAAAAAATAATAATAATAATACTGTTTCATGAAATTTACTTAAAATTTTTTTTAAAAAAAAGTACATCAATACTACTGATGATTGAAATGATTATAATACTATACTTTTTAATAATTTTTTAAAAATGTTTTCAGTTTTATACTATAGAATTTTAAGTTTAATCACACGTTTTAAGCATAGTTGAAATATGAATCTTATTGTGAACAATGGTTATAATGAATTTTCAGCAAAGTAAGAACAGAACTGAAAAATAAATTATACCCTTTATATATTAGCTAAATCACAATATAAACATAATTTTGGACTGTTTTTTAACTGAAAAACTATATGAAATTCAAGTCAATTTTTGTTTAGCATAAGCTGAAAATAATTTTAATTCTAAACAGTATTTAAAAGGCAATGCATCTAATTCCTACCATTTTATAACAGTCAATATGTTATAGATAAATATAAAACACAATTTTCTTTCTTTATGAATAACATATATATATAATTATTATGTTATATATCAATATTTTTCTAGTTATGTTTCTTAGAATCTGTTTTCTATCATTTAGCTTTGTGGGTAGTATAATTTTGTCTTATTATTTTTTTCATTTTATTATACTATATATATATATAAGAATATTGCTCTAAATGAACATATGATTTAATTTCAGCTGCAAAAGTTAAAAGGATTTTGTAACAATAATCCTCAAGTGTCTGTTTAGAAAAAATTTGCTAAACCTGATTCAAATGTTATAAGGATTAATAAAAATTTACTAAAAATTACAAATAATAAAAAATATATCAATAAACTAAAATATTTTACTCTCCTATTTTAAGTCTACAATATAGTTACAGTTCTACATTTGTTTTTCCAGTTTCACTTAATATTTTTAAAAATTTAATCGTAATTCTTATTTTATAAACATACCATATTTATAATGTGTGTGAACTTGTATACAACAAATAAACAATGAAAACATATTTATATCTTAAAATTCAAACAAAAATTGAAAAAACATTGAAATTGTTCAGTAGTAAAGTTATAAACAATAAACGCACAATATTTATAATAGATTATTAGATGCACACATACTCAACACAGCATATCCAAAAAATACAATACATTACACTTTTTTTTTCTAATTATGTTGAAAGTAGCCAATGATTCATAGAGAGCCAAATATAGCAATTCCAAAACAGAGGAATTTGAATTCCAAGGCTGTAAAAAGTAGGAATAGGTGCTGCCAACGAAATTGCGCATTACACGTCCGGCCTTGTTTGTTCCTTTTATCTATCAGACTTTTCTCCGACAGCTCTTTCCTTTTAGGTCATATCCTAAGTTGATTTCATGGGAAGTCTGGCACTAACAATTTGCTTTCCAAAACTCAAAACAGACTTACTAGTAGTATGATCTTCTTCCATCTTGTACCTACAATATATCCATACAAACTCCGTACTATATTGTTAATTTGTAAAAATGTTTCTTATAATCAGCTTGTAGAATTTTCAACGGTTTTGTTACAAATTGCTTGACTAAATCAGAAGAGCTCTGTAGTGAGTTAGGAATGAAGTTAGTACTGATGGGAATTATCGTATTAATATTTTTTCACATTTTCGTTTTAGTTTAACTATCTTACCTTTATGTTTTTTGTATAATTCTGCACAAGTCATGTGGAAGTTACTCATTTGGACGTGTGCTCTGCACTTGAGAATTTAGACTGTTTTGTAAAAAAGTATTGGAGAGCCCGTTGCCTGATGACTGTCAAGCGCCAGGCATTAGATAAATAATAAATATTCTTTTAAACTTCTTATGATATTTTATCTTTTATAAACAGTATAAGCAATCTCAATTAAAATCTGCAAAAAATAAAGTTTAATACTACTACATGCTAAATATTCCAATAATTGTGCGCATGAATTTGATATCGTACAAGATTCGATATTGTTCGATACTTATATTGTATCATTCATTGGTATCGAGAGTATAAGAGGATAGTACTGAAATATTTTTTTAACATGGCGGTGGTCAGGTATGTTAGGATTTTTGTTTAATATTTTTGATGCAGACAAAGTTAATTTTGATTTTAGAATGGGAAAATGGATCGAATGGAACGGAACCCATATGTGTAATGCTATTATGAAGGTTTATTGTTGTGTGATGAAAATTTCCATTCAACATTTTGACACTAAAATATTGTCCTACTAAGCTTTTTGTATGTCTGTTGTACAAATAATGGATCCCTCATCTGTTTATTTTTATGAGTTTGCACGCATCGTTTTTTTGAAATAATTTTGCATGCTTCTTATGCTCAGTTGGTATGCAATTATTTGTCGAATTTCTGCTGAATTCGATAATTCTTTTGGTTATTATTTTTTATTGACTTTTGTCTCTTGCACAATAATGATTGCAGCTTTTGTGTTTGATAATGACAAATTATTGCGCTTTCTTTGGTAACTTTTCAGCCTGTAGAATCTTGAATTGATGTATTGTGAAAAAAGAATATGACGAGTTTAGTTTCTTAAATGGTGTCGTGGATCTTAATTTAAAAAAAGAAATAAATATTCGTTTCTGAGCATTAAAATATGAGGAACTAGTTTTGATGTTAGTTGAAAATGCATGTTCTGTCCATTACTTTTTTCCCAATTAAAAAAAAATTGCTTAGTTTTTTAGTAGTTTGCTTATAGTTATTCGATCATGCAATTGTTTTTATTATCTTTAATGTATTCTGAATTTCCTTTTCAGGCAATTTAACTCACGTGATTGAAACACCTTTTCATTAAATAAATGGTAAGATTTTTTTAAAACAATTTCAAACCCATTAAAGAATTTTCTTTTAGCATTTTAGGAGTTGTTTATGTTGTGTGTGTAATGTAAAGTTGCCTACATAACATGTATAAATATTTCAGCATCAAGAAAGTGGGTTTTTACTGTCTTAAAATCATATATTTAGTATGTAAAAATAATTTTGCAATGAAATGCTTAAACCATTTTGGATAATTTTGAATTTTATACTCGATAATATATCCCAGTAATCATTTTGTTACCCAACTTTAATGAAAATTATCTACCTCTACATGTGAAGACCCTTTTAATTGCAATTGATATGCATCATATTTTTGTGTTCTTTTTCAGCTATAAAGTTTTACTTTTTCTGTTAGCTTTCTAAGCGGGGATTTATGTACTTTTAAAAATAGCTGTATTTTTTAAAGAAATATCATAGTGACAGTTAAATTAATAATAATTCTCCTTAGAATAATTAAAATTTTTGTGCATAGTATGCTTTTTCGAATTTGTTCTATTAAAACAAAAAGAATGCATTTAATTTAAATGAATGAATAATAATTACTTTTTCAATTTAATTTGTTGTAAAACCATTGTGAGAGAAGTAGGGTTCAAATTTTGAAACACTCGTACGTTATATCCTTTTTCAAATAATTATTTATTACCTGTTTTAAATTCTATCAATCAATAGGATATGTATTAAATGTTTTTCCATGTATTGTATGTAATCATTTTAACTTTTTAAGTATTTATAGATTTTATAAGCTTAAAAGATTGCTGTTCAATCAATTCAAACATATTGCACGCTATATACCAAGCAGTATATAAAAATAACCAAAGTAAATAGTATGCATTAATTAAGGTAATTTTGTTTGCATGACATGTTGATGTGGACTGTCTATTGTAACTATTTGCATAAAAGTTAAATACTTAAAAGGATTTAAACTTCTTAAATTTCACATAAGTATGTTTTGTATAAGTATATAATACAGTGCACACAAATCATATTGGAAAACTTTATTTTTAATGGGGGTGCTAATTTGTAATTGGTACACTACCTACCAAATTACTTAAAATTTTCACGAAGTTGGGTGATAACATTACAATATGGTTGGAAATACACATTCTGCCATAGCTTTAAGTGTTATGCAACCCACATATATATTTTGTAAGGAATCATATGACTTTCATAATTGTAAAATTTCTGCCCAAAGCAAAATCAGAATTCGTAAAAACTAATCGTCGTTGCAAATGTTATGCAAGGTCAAAATGGACTTGTTTGATCCTGTGTGGTAAAACTAAAAAGTTGAAATTTTTAATGACCTGTACAATTGATCTGTCTCCTTGAACTCAATGAAACAAGCCGAGAACTCTATGAACTATATAGTTCGTCTTTATTTAGATGATCATGGTATTTTAAGGATTAGTGGAAGAATTAATGAAGCTAAATACCATTCTCGTGAGGTAAATCCGATAACATTCCAAAAGAGTCAAAATTAGCTGAGTTCATAGTTAAGAAAAAACATCTAAGACTGTTACATGAAAGTTTATTAATGAGCTTGTGAAATCAATAGAAGAATCTTTAACCTTGTTAGTGGTTAGCGACGCTGACTGCTGTGCTGTAGGGCCTGGGTTCGAATCCCGTAGAAGGCATGGATGTTTGTAAATGTATAGTGCCTTCGCGCCTGCTAGTTTGATATCATGAGGCATCGTGCCAAGTTGTTTATGTTCGCCAAGATGGGTGATAACATTACAATATGGTTACCTTGATATTATCGTCTGGCGATGTGGTTGCCATGGAGATAACGTACGTTAGAAATAATTTTTATTGGTTCTGTTCCCACGGTAATCCTATTAATTTCAGACGATTTTATTTCGATTTCTTTTACAATTTAACCATTTTCATTGCAATCCCGAATCAAAATATATTTCAGTCTTCTGTTTTATTTAATGCTATTTTCGAATATGGATATTTCTAATATCATTGGTGAGAACTAGGGTTTTTTTTTTAAAGAGTGAGTGTATATTTTTAATTAATTCTATAAATCGTTTTTTTTTTTTCAATTTATTTAACTTTTTCAAAATGTTTTTTTTTTCTCCGTTTCTTGTTCGATGAAATTCGTTGAAGAAATTTGCAGTTTTTGGAACATAGCAAGCTTTCAGTACTTTTTAGCTGTTATTCATTATCAATTTAAATATATATTATGTAATTATTTTATTAATAATATAAAAATACAATAATTATAATGTGTAATAATCATATACGTTATTTGTAACAATTGTTATCTATACTAATAAAAGAAAGAGTTTGTGTGTTTCAGCTGTTCCGGCGAAATTAAGCAACCCAGATGTATGAAACTTGGCATGTAGAAGCTATAGGTCGTTATGCTACTAACCTCAAAGAGTTTTTTTCGAAATTCGCTTTAGATTTTTTAAAAATTCAATTTTTATGCAATTTTTTAGTTAAATGGAGATATGTCATCAGCCATGCCAAGTCATAACTTTGGAAAAATTAATGTTTCGAGCTGTTTTGGGGGGAATTTCAACACATTTTATAGTAAATATACTTATTTATGGTTGTATTTATTCGTTTTTTTAACTCTTAGTGGAGGAATTAGTTGTTTTTCGAAAAAAATCATCCTAAGAAAATGTTTTTTTAAAATTTTATTTTTCCGATTGGCAACACTAATTTGATAACAGTTGGAAGATGCATTGGTTTTCCAGTTAAGCCTATTATGTATTTTTTCAATAACTAAATTAAATTCGTTTAATATACACTTTTGTTTTGCTTATATTTTGAATGATTATTCCGAACCATTTATGGGTTTAGATTTAATTTTGTTTTTTTTCTGCTTAAAAATTTTTGATTTGTGTATAGTCAATTGTAATTTCTGTTTTGGTTTAAGGCAGCGTCGCATTTATTATTCTTTTTTCATTTTGACCTTTACATGTATTCATTTGATTCTTCTGTATTGTTTCTGGTTTTAGATTAAACTGTGTCATTTATCTTCCAGAATTTCTGATTTTTTTTTGTGGTCAGAGGTTTGATGTTATAATTTTTTTTTACAGTAATTCTAAATTGAATTGGTTTAATATGCATTTTTATGGTTTTCAGTTGTTAATGTTGATTGTTTAGATGTTTGTTAAAATGTTGTTTACTATTTTAGGTTAAGTGCCACGTTTATTTTATGAACTACCATTAGAGGTAATTATTTTCAATTGTTAATGTTGATTGATATGTTCTAAACAATGACCCAAGTATACGAGCTGTTGAATTTTAGGTATGATACATCCCCTTGCCAAGTTGTCCCAAATGATGGTGATGGCTTCTGTCTCTTCAGTTCAATTTCTTATTTGTTGTCTGCAATCCAGTATTATTGTTTGACGGGGTGTTCATTTATTATCAACAACTGGAATAGATTTAAGGTATTTACACTTGATCATGAATTGAACAGCTACTCATCTGGCGAAGCGTATAAAACTGCCATGTTGAACCCTATGACTTACTGCTCCGCTTCTGAGTTACAGACTGTCTGAACTCTGTTCTTTCGGTTTCCAGATTTTTCATAAAGGATATCTCTTTGCTGTATTTTGGTGAGAATTTTCAAACTGTGTTAAAAACATGAGGTTCAGTGGCAAAAACTTAGATACCTATGTGTTTGTTTCTTCTTATATTGAATCGAAGTTTTTGAAAGCAACACTTGAGTCATCAGAAATTCTTAAGCTGGGAAAAAATGACTATATAAAATCTAAAACCAGAAACAGTACAGAAAAATCAAATGAATACATATAAAGGTCAAAATGAAAGTAGAATAATAAACCTGACACAGCCTTAAATCAAAATAGGTATTACAATTGACTACATACAAAATAAATCAAATTTTTAAGTTGAAAAGAAATGACAGAATTAAATCTAAACCCAGAAAAGGTTCGGAATAATCATACCAAAAATAAGGTAAAACAATGTATATTAAACTAATTTAGTTATTGAAAAAATATATAACATGTTTAGCTGGAAGACTGATGCATCTTCCTATCAGAATACAGTCTTAAAAAAATTAGTCAGATTTTGGTGGATATAGCGTGATTTGCTTTGTGCCAATTTGGTTATGGTGATGCTAATATGTAAGAATACAAAGGCTAATATAAATTTTATTTATGTATGAGGTTTTCTTTTTGTTAAACTGAAATTAGTGATGCTATCAATCTGCGGTTATATTTAGGCTATGTATAGCACGAAACTAAGTCAGCATGACCATTTGGTCAAAAATATAAGTATTTATGTATTATCGTAACCTATGATGGCATTATATGAAACGAAGCACATGGTTGCCAATTCAGTGCGGACAACACATAGGAAATTATTGCTGTTGTCAACTTGAGTTATTAATAGAGTTGGCAATTGTTGCAATAATACATAAGTACCAAAAAATCTTCCTATGATATTTCAGTTCTTACGTATTATTGCAACCTATTAGAGACATTACATGAAACAAAACACATGGTTGCCAATTTAATGCGTACAACACATGTGAAATCAGCGTTGCCAACTTGGCGAGTAATTTTGAACAGTGGCATTCATCAATAAAATCTTAAGTTCCTACATTTCCTTCTGTTAAAAAAGGGTACTGTTTTTCCTGATACTAATGTATTAGTCACTACAGTCAAAGTGGCTCTTTTTTCACCAAAATTTGATTTTTTCCCATTTCAGAATCTGTTATTTTGATATTGTGGTGCAAATTTTGCTGCAATGACGTCAATACATAAGTACCATTTTCCTTTATTGGCAGATTCCATGTTTTTTAATTGTAACAAAAAAAGTAGAAAAATGCAACTGAAGAAAAGGACTTTCAATTCAAACTAATTGAGATTAACAGATTGTCAATATTGTGATTTTAAGTTAGAATTTCTATTCACGTTTAAGATTTTGCTTATGGTAGTTTCATCAAATCTTTATTTATTTAAAGTAGCTTTTGGTTTGAATTAATATTATAATTTCTATACTATATGTAAAGTTGCTTTTATATTTATTTCTTTTATTTCAATTTTAAATATTTAAGATTTTCTGCTGTGTGTTTTTTTATTCAAAACTTTATGGCAATTTTATCAAAATTAAGTCTTAATTTTTCTGTTTTAGATAACGTTTTAATTTAAATTGATGTTATAATTCCTATTTCAGTGTCGCAGTTTTATTTTTTCTGAACTATCCTTTTCTTGCGTATCATTGTTGGTACAGTAATTATGTGATACAAAGACTCAAAAAGTCTATTTTTCAGCCTAATAATAATTTGTGAGGCCTTTTGTAAACAGAATCTTCGATCATGATTACCTATTCATGACACAAATATCAAAGGGTTTTTTTTACAATCAATAAAACTACACCTTCACTTCTCACCAGAATTTTTTTTTTGCCATGTCCATTTCTTCAAAAAAAAAAAAAAACATCTGTTAGAAAAATTATGGATGACCACGGAAACTATGGATGCGATTAAAGGCTCATCAAAGTAATTTTCCTTCTGACAAATCTGTTCATATGCAGATTGTATATATACACATGCATTGTATACATTTTTTACATATCGATACCATTTTCTGTTGTTGAAGATAAATATTCATCCTTCCTAATAATAATTCCTTCATCAGCATATTCAATATTTTGTTCAATGTAGAGAATACTGCTTTAAATATAACAGAAAGAAAATGACACTGAATTCAAACTAATTGCTCTTAACATGTTGGTAATATCGTGAAGATAATGCTTCATATTTATGAGGAACCAGTATGTACCATGTTTTTTTGGCTTGTGGTCCTTATGACTGATAAGAATTAATCTTTGTTTTAAATGAGAAAAAGTCATACATTTAACAAAAAGCTATTTGCTGAAACTATGATAAGGTGACCTTGAAATAATCTCATATTTTCTTTGGAATTCCATTTTGACCAGATTTTTCGTCATAACTTAACTTTGCTTCTGGCAATCTTGCAAATCAGAAAACTGTATCAGGTGTGGTCACAAAAATGTTTGCACAGATAAAGAATGCACCTTGAAAAGATTTTCTCATATTTCCCTCTGGGTTTCTTTAAAATTCAGTGTTGAAATGATTTTACGTTGCTTCTGATAATCTGTTCCTCACGTAGTTTCTTGGAGATCATATGCATATTTTATGTTATCATACTGTCCATATACAATATATATATTTTAATTATTACTATAGTTATTTATCATTGTATGTATACTCATTCTTTTGCTCTTTGCAATCAAATTATAATTTTTAATAGAAATATTGCAAAAAAGTATTGTTTTAAGAATGTGTTTTTTAACAATATGGTTTATTATTTGTTTCATTTAGTACTGTTGTTGGTTCTGGACTATTTCAAGGGGGACCTGTTTTAGGTAGATTTTAATTTTAGTTCATACTAATTAAATTTTTTTAGAATTGAATTACATCTAATACTCTATATTAGATGTATTGCAGAGATGTTAGATAGTATTATATGAGGTATGGGTGCAATGCTAATTTAATTTTTTTTTCAGTTGAAGGCTTCCTAATATTTTTTATTTATGATAGCATTTAGTGAATCAGTTTATCATCATAAATTTTTTCTTTCGGTTCATCTATTGCAGGTTGTTTCACCCATAGTTCCCATAGCAGAAACTTACAACTGCTATCACATTTTCTTTAATAATTTTTATTTATATTTGCATTCATTCATATCTATTTACTCTTCAACTTGCGAATTTTCTCTTGCATTGAAATATTTGTTTTTGTTAAATTATTATTTACTTTGAGGCAAAATTGCAATTTTATTAAAGTTATTTATAGTGACAACATTCATTTAAAAAAATTATATTTAAGTTTTGGTTTTACTACTTTTTTCATACAGGGTTTATCCTCACTAAAAATATTATAATTGCTATAATAGATGAATTTATGTTTTTAACACTTAACCCGTGCGAAGAACGGGCATTTCAGCTAGTTTTATAAATATTAGTACATATGTGTAGGGATGCACAACCTATGGCCCGTGAAGCCTTTAAAGTTGGACCGCGAATGTGTATTGTAAAAGAAAAGTAATCTAATATGGAATTGACCTTTTTTAATTAAACAGGGAAAAATCGTATACGAAAGCAGTATTACAGCGAATAATTGTTATACAGTTGTTCATAAAGTTTTTTTAAAATTTAATATGCGGCTTTTAAATATGTTTCCTTCATGGCTATCTACGAGTACAAGTTTTCGTATAGGAGAAGCTCGCGGATGTGATCATCGGAAGCCATTATTTCTTCCATCGCATGGTCTGGATGCAGAGAAGTTCGTATTCACATGTGCGTTCAGGAACAGTCTCGATTCGAAATTAAGCTGAGCTAATCAAAAGTACCTATCGAACCCACGTTTTTCTTCATGGCGAGCGTTACCAATAATAATTTTTAACTTCTACTTAGCTGCAATGTGATCATTCTTTTTAAGAACCCCGTGGTTTTGCTAGTAGATCTGGAATGTTGAAATCGTTATCACAGAATGGATATGATATTTTTTTTGATTTCGCATTTTTAGTCTTATATCATTTATTTATAAAGCCATATAAAATATTTTAGATAATGAGAGAGAGAAAAGGGGATTTTCAAAATTGAAAATTTCAAGATAAATACTGATAAATACTGTTTTATATATTACAATGATACTTTCACATAATATGTAGTTGCAAGATTGCTGTGGCAAAAGAGTATAACGTAAAGTGGCACAGATGGAGCAAAATCAATGATTAGCACGAAAATTGGAATGGTTACGCTGCTAAAAGAACGCCTTGCCCATTGTGGTGTAGAACTGTTGCAGCTTTATTGCATTATTAATCAAGAGAGTTTATGTGGCAAAGAATTAGGATTTGCAACCTTAATGCAGTGTGTATCTGAAGCAATTAACTTTATTCGTAGTAATGCCCTCAAACATAGGCAATTTAAAGAATTTTTAAAAGATGTTGATCTGCCTTTTGATATTCTTTGTTACACAGAAGTTAGATGGCTGAACCGAGGAGTTGCACTTAAGCGTTTTATGGAAGTATTTGATGAAATTGTTACATTTCTAAGTGACTGGTAAAAATACTAGAAAATTAAAAGAAGCAAGTTTCCAGTGTGATTTGGCTTTTCTCACAGACTTAACAGGCCATTTGAATGACTTAAAGCTACATGGAAAGAATCAATTTATTTTTCAATTGATAAATAACGTAAAGGCATTTAAACAAAATTATGTTTGTTTCAAAACCAGCTAAAAACTACAAATTTTGCTCACTTTCCCTCCTGGCAAAAAAATTTCCACACATGAATGTGCAGTATGAGTAACAAATTCAAATCTTGTGCAATGCATTTGATGATCGGTTTTTAGATTTAAAAAAGTGCCAAACAAAAATTGATGTTTTTTCTTCTCCATTTTCTGTTGATATAAATCTAGTGGATGAGAGTATGCAGTTAGCCTTAATTGATTTACAGAACTCTGAAGTTATCAAAAATCAATTCAAAGAAAAATCTATATTAGAATTTTATAAAAACTTACCCGAGGAAGTTTCATACTTAAAACAAAATGCAGCTGTAAGCGCCACTTTCTTCGGCAGCACTTACATTTGTAAGCAAACTTTCTCGCTAATGAATTGAAACAATTTAAAAATAAGAAATAGAATAGCAGATAAGAACCTTTCTTCTGTCCTACATATTGCCACAACAAGTCTTAAGCCCGACGTAAAATCAATAACTTCAAATATTCAGTTCCAGCCGTCTCATTAAATTTTACGAATTTTAAGTACTAATTTTTTTCTTCAAAATTTAAATTGTGTTCTCTGTATAGTTAGCAAAACTTTTCCTTTGTTATATAAATTCAAACTTGCCACCTTTTTAGCAGGAATTGTTTTTTTTTTTAGCTAAAGTACTTTAATCTTTTTGAAAGTGTTTGTGTTTCATCCATTTATAATCTGTATAATGTGTACCTGAGTAAGTAATAATTGTGATAAATGCGTATTGTCATAAAACAGTTCTTTCAAGTTTATAACGTATTTGCCATCGCGTAATACTTTGGCCCTCGATATGATCCTATTAAATTTTTTGGCCCCTCATCCTAAAAAGGTTGTGCATCTCTGCTCTATGGCAACCACATCGCCAGACGATAAAAATATCAAGGTAACCATATATTGTAATGTTATTCCCCATCTTGACGAACATAAACAACTTGGCGCCTGCCCCTTTATATCAAGCTAGCACCAGAAAATTTGATTCTCTGAAAAAGAGTTGTGAGTAGTCATGTATTACAAGTGTTTAAACTATTTATTGGATTTTGAGAAAGTTGTCCACACAAATTGTATCTCAAGTACATTTAAAATTAACTGCATGCAATGCAAATAAACAATTTTACAGATGATCATTGTTGACACAAATCTTAAAGTAGAGGGATAAATTGTATTTCAATTTATAATAGAGGAATATAGAAAATATTGAAAGGGGAATCCATGAAGTATTCTGTTTAAAAAAATAATTGCTGTAAAATAGCTTTAAAAATATATATAGTCTAAAAAATCTATTTCAAATATTTTAACACGTTAAACTATAAAATTAAAGAAAACAAAATTGTTTGAAATTATGATAAAAAAGCATTCCGAAATATTATCATATTGTGAAACTTGAAAATTTTCTAAGAATTTTAATTAAAATTTGTTCATAATTTTGAATATTTTAATAAAATAATTCAAGTAAAATATTAAATCATTCTTTGGTAATTTGTTTAAATATATTTATGAAATGTGGAAAAAACAGAGGTAAATGAACCTGTATAATAAATTTACTATTTTACAGTTTTTTTATTAATTTCCTATTTAAACTTTTTCAATAAACAAGTAAGATATAGGCACTGTTGTCTTTTTTTGTATGAAATCGCACATTATGTTAGGGTGAGACAATGTGTTACCTTCTATTCATATTTGACAATTTTAAATTAAAAGTTTTTTTTTTTGTTCCTGTGTTGTGTTACTTGTTGGTCAAGTTTTGACTAATAATTTTCTGTTACTTCATAGCTTTTGAAGAGTAAAATATTCATAGTGACCTCATTAAGACATTGCTATTTCATTATTTGTATTCAGGTAGTGTTTTTAATTTTTATTAAGACATGAGTTCTATATTTTATAATAAAACATTTTGAATGGCTTAAAGTGCTCATTATTACTTATTCAAACCTTTTCTTTAGAATTCAATTTTTTGAAAAATGCATCATTTAGCATTTGAAGAGGTTGCCTTATTTCCTTTAATTTTTATCTGTTTTCCTTTTGAAAACTATCCACATGGCACATAAATACCTTCTAAGGTGTAAATACAAACATGCTAATTAAGATGTAAAATAAATATCCATGAAAACTATACATATCAAAATTTATTTTACATGCTGGGTTTTAAATTCAGTTTGGTAAAATTTACTCTGAACAGTTTTGTATTGTATTGTATACCATTTTTTAAAAAGTTTAAACGTAGTTTTGCTGTTCAAGTCATAAAACTGGTTTAGTGTTTCATTTATTAATTAAAATTACACTTTTCGGACAAAGTTAGTAATTTCAGTGTGTTTTAGGTTCTATTGGTTAATTTTTGAAGTATTGTATAAGTTTTATAATTAAAAAAATTAAGGTAATTTTTATAGATAAGAAAAAAAGAGCTAATTATACCCCCCCCCCCTCAAAAAGCATTTTCTCAAAAAAACATGAAACTGTTAGAAATAAAAACAATTATTTAATTATTTAAATACATGAATCAAGACACAAATAAATACTCAGAAGAGAATTTTGAGATTAAAGAGATGGAACACAAAATAAAAGTAAACAATTCAAATTTTGCAACAAATTGTTTTATATTTTATTATAAAATTTAATTTAAATTTATGTTTTATATTTTATTACAAATATTAAATATGCATTTATACAATTATTATATGCTAGTTTCTCTATTATGTGTTATAAAATTTATATTTATCCTGTCTCTTTTCACTTGTTCAATTAACCTATATAATTAAATATTCATGAAAATATTTATCTGATTTTAATAGTTTTTCTGTACTGTAAGTAAATAATTAAATTGATATATACTTTGTTTGATAAACACTGCATTTTGAATTTTAACTTTAATTATTGAGTGCCACACATTCAAATTATGTTAAAATTGCGTCTATTTTGGGTATTTGTTTTAAAATATAACTTTTCTCCCTCTGTAACCAACTTATAATGTAACTTTTATTTTGATGGGAAAATAATGAAAAAATAAAGTTTACTGTGAATCTGAAATATCAGTAGTTGCAGTAAGCTAATTACTATGAATTAAAATATATAAAAAATAGTAAAACTATATTTGTGACATAGTTTTGAAGCATAATGAACATATGTGGTGAATGATGTTTTGAAGGCTATTTTATTTATATACACTGAAAAAATAGAGATGAAAATATTAAATCTATAAATGAAAGGGAATAGTTTCATAAAAACTAATAATTATCAAAAGGTATGTGAATTCAGAAACAACAAAAATCATAATTGAAGCAGTATTCATTTTAGTATCAAATTGATTTAATAAAACCAGAAATCTGAAATATGGCAGATTAGAATAAAATTTACCAGTAATAATATAATAAATCCTCCCCCTTCCAAAGCAGATATGGATTAAATTACACTTGATTTCTTTTTACTTGATAGCAAGTACTTTGAAATGTACTAAAATAATTGTTTTGTGTTGTAAAGTAAGGAAATTCTTGCATTTGTTATCAGCACAAATATTTTCCAAGCTTGGAAAATGAATTTTATGCTGACAAAAGGTATCAATCAGTGGGTGGGGTTTGTGGGTTCACCTCCTTTCCCACCATCTAGATCAGCAGATCTATGATTATGGTAGAGATTACCCATCCACGCTTTCATCTAGAAGTTTTTTAGAATGTTTCCCCACCCCATCAGAGAGGTTTGTTAATACTACTGATATCAGTCCATACTTTTTGAATACATGTAATATCTTATATTTAGGTAGCTATGCATAATACTTTTAAAACCCTTTTTTCATCCTCTGTTTAGGAAGCAAGGACTTTTAGTATATATTTTTTTTCTTAGAACTCATTTACTGATTTTCTCATCTATTTTCTGGGTTTTTATTTAAACTAAATTTTATCTTCAGTTAAATATATGTATAGGATGTCCCAAAACTTGACAATAATAGGGCATGAGGAGAAAGTTGAGGTCATATCTGTTGTGAAAAATATTAAAAAAATTACCTTGTGCTTGGACAAGAACGAGCACATTTTCAAAAATGTCGAAAATTCACACCCTCCATCACATCACTAGCTACTGTGACCACATATTTCACAATTTTACTATGATTTTTTCATTAACATCACCTTACATAGCCGTACTATTAATCACAGTCACAAGTAGGACAAAAAACTTCGCTGGTTTAGTTAATATTAATGTAATTTGTGTGAGTTGGGTTTTGAGAAAAAGATTTCATCTAACTTCAATTCTCCATAAAAAGAAAACTATTACACAAACCCTCAGATAAGTTTCTCAAAAGTTGGCCCATTTAGTAAAGATTAAAAAATGGTACAACACTTGTTCCTTTCTGTGCATAACAATCATAGTAAAATTTTTTTATTTGCAAACACTTGTATTTTAAAAACTTTTGTTGATATCTTCCCCCACATCATCTAATACTGTGACTGCAAATTACACAGTCTCACTGATTTTTTCTCATAGGTGATCCTTCATAGTTGTGCTATTGATCAGTCTTAAATGGAGCAAAACCCTTTGCGGATTTAGTTAAAACTGATGTAGTTTGAGCTGGTTTGAGAAAATGTCACTTAACTTGGATGCTCCATAAAAAGAAAAATATTACATACTACTTCTAAGCAAGTTATTTAAAATGATGACTCTTTTAGTGACATATTCTAAATCCTGTGCACATTTCTGTGTATAACAATCACTTCCATTTTATTTTATTTTACAAAATGACATAATTTAAAAAACTGAATCTTAAGAACAGGTATTTTAACTTACCTTAACCAAATATAATGCATGAAGACTGGTCCCAATTTCAATTTAAAATCAAAATGTAGACTGGAGTATTAAAAGGAAAAATATTTTTACTGTTTGAGTTACTCAAAAGTTTAGATAGAGCCCAAATGCTTGAATTTTATTTGAAACAATTCCCTAGACCTACTGAAAGATGTGCCATTTTACATCTGCATAGACATGTGGTTCCAACAAGATGTTTGTCCAGCTCATGATAATTGTATTTTTTGGGAGCATTTTTTTGGACATGGAATATCCCGGAAGGTGGATTGAACGTCATGGTTCAATTTCATGATCAACTTGTTCACCATATTTAAACCCGTTGATTTCTTTTAGTGTGGCTACGTAAAAAAAAGTTTTTTTTAAACCAATCTAAAAAGGGATCGAATTGTGTGCGGCAAAGGAAATAAGCTTTGCTAATTACTCCCTACTCGTCAAGCAGTCACTTTTAAAAAGGTGTAGAGCCTGCATTCATGTAGAAAGTAAACGAGCATTTACTTCATTAATGTGTTACAAATTTTTTTTTACATTTTATTTCTAAATTTATTGCTTAGTTTGAGTTACATACTCAATATTTAGTTTTTTAAAATGAAGTCATTTTTTTTTGCAAAAGAAAACAAAACAACAAAGATTGTTATTGATAGAAATGAAGCAAATGTTCCAGTTTGGATTTGTCATTAAAAAGATCATTATTTTAAATATGTAATAGTAGTATGTAATATTTTTCTTTTTATGAAGCATCAAAGTTGGTGATATCATTTTTTCAAACCGGCTCAAACTGCATCAATTTTAACTGAACCACCTAAGGTTTTTTGCTCTATTTGTGATTGTGATTCATAGCATGGCTGTGAAAGATCATGTTGTTGAAAAAATCGCCATGAAATTGTCGAATTTGCAGTAACAGTTCCTAATGATGTGATGAAAGGTATCAACAGAGGTTTTTAAAATGAAGATGTTCTGCAAATGAAGAAAAAAATTCTGTATGATTGTTATGCATAGGAAAGAACAATTGTACTATTTTGGAATTTTAACAAAATGAGTCAACTTTTGAGAGACTTGCCTGAGGTTGCGTGAAATATTTTTCTTTTTATGGAGAATCAAAGTTAGGTAAAATCTTTTTCTCGGACCACAACTCATACAAACAAGGCTAATTTTAACTAAATCAGCAAACCGTTTTGTCCGACTAGTGACTGTCATTAATAGTATGGTTATGCAAAGTGATGCTAGTGAAAAAATCATCATAAAATTGTGAAATTTGTGGTCACAGTAGCTAATGATGTGATGGAGAGTGTCATTTTTCAATATTTTCGAATATGCGCTCATCCTCACTTAACCACTAGTGCAGGGTAATTTTTTTGAATATTTTTTCCAGAACAGATATGACTCCCACCTTTCACCTCATGCCCAATAATCATTAAGTTTTGGGACACCCTGTATAAATCAAGACGTAAGAGCTTCAAGTACCGAAGGAGTTACCAAACTCCTATTTAACGAATAAAAAAACCTCAAATTAAAGAACTATTTCAACAGCTGAAAAAATTTATTATCATTAGCTCTCTTTGAGAGAAATAAAGTTGATTATATGTGTGGTTTTGCACAAAATATCTCCAATTAACTGATGGGTAGTTAAATTTGCTTATAGTATTTTTAGCAGTTGAATAAAAAGTGTGTAATTTCTAACTGATATTTTTTCTGTAGTTGCTTATTAAAGAATTTCCTAAAAGGTAATTGTAAAAAAATCTGAGTTTTTTTTTAACCTTGATAGTATGAATGCCTAATTTAATGAATAAAATGTTCTGTCCCAATAAATTCGTTTAATCAGTGTCTGACTGTATGTTATTCAATACCTAACTTGTGCATAATTAATTCAATCTATTGAATGAAAAGATCAAGGTGTGATAAGAGATTACTAAGAAATTTGCTAGTTCAGGCCTTAAATTGAAAGACGATGGTATGTATTATGTATGAAATTATTGGCATTTTAAAATGAGTTTTGGCTGATGTAGACAAAATAATGAAATATTGAGTGATATAGTTTTGATTCATAATTGGATCATGAGTTAGAAGTTTATTTTATGTAGAACAGTTTAAATATAATAAGTTATATATATATATGTAAGGATAATTAAATTAAATCTAAAACTAAATCGCTAGTCCACTTCTAACTTTTATTTTCCCGTTATATCTTCAAGTATTAAATTTATTACCCAGTTCGGGAATGGATTACACGTTTCTTTAAAGGATCTCGCCGCTCCTACCATTAAATTTTATTACCTAGTATTTCAAATATACCTCTTCAATAAGGAATGTACTTGAACAGACATATGTCTTCTGAAGAAGCCGCAGAGTCTTGAGTTTTAACCCGTGTCCTTCTCTCTCACACACAAACAGATTACAAAATGATCTCAGGGAATAAAGATGGTTAAACTACAATGTCTTGATCATCACTCAAAAAACCACGACACACTCACACACATATATATACGTACAGATAAACTGGTATTTGTTTTTTTAATTTCTAATGGGGGCTGCGTGTTGGTGTTTTACCATTGCAGACCTAGTATGTTCCCCAGGAGCTGGTATCTCTTTTTAGTACGGCACCCTATAGGTAGAAACCAATCGCTGCTGATAATTTTGACACCCAATTTCTTCCACAGATGGAGGCACCTTGTAATGGATCTATACACAACCTTCATCTAATCCACTTGGAAAATTTTTGGGCTATCAATTGAAATTAATCACAACCAACCCTTTTGAAGAAGACACCGTGATATGCAGATTAGGTCGGTTATATGTAGTCTAGGTTTTCTTGCTAGTTAGATGGATAGACGGAGTTATGTGGAGATTGAAATTTAGAGAATCTGACAACGAGGGGAGATAGCTACCGATCAGGTATTGGTATATTTGGTAGTGCATTTCAGGCATTAAATAGTTGAAGATATTATAGTGATTATTGGTCACCACACATAGTGGAATTATAACTCAAATATTTAGAGTAGTGGATTGATTTCAAAAAAGGAGGATCAATAAAACAGAAGTCTTCTCATAATTCACGTCTCTTGTGGTTTATTCTCCTATTGCTCTTATTAGGAACATATGTTTTAGTTTGAATTTTAGAATTGTGTCTGTTGATACTTTGAGTGTTGAATAAATAGTTGAAAGATATTATGGCAAGTCATCCTTCACTTCCTCCCACACCTCTAGGTGGGGCCATGAGTAGGTCGCGCCTTTCATGACCTGAGTGCTGAGGGTGGGGGTTTTAGCCCTGAAACAACTCTAAATTGATAATATTACCATTGTTCGTATGAGTGACAACTCAAGTAAAAGATTTGCAAATCCATGGCAGAAAGTAATAATAAACATGTACAAAATAAAGAATACTTTAAAAAAAATATTTTTCAGTAAATATTCATAATTTTGGAAATATATTTCCTTACAAATTATTGTTAAATGTTTGTGGATATTTTTAATTCTTCTGTATGTGTGTGTGGCTTATATTTATTCTGATTATGATTTTGTACTATCATACTTAGAATGAACCATTTACTCAGAACATTTTGCTATTGTTTAAGTCTTGTTTCACTTATGTTGTACAGATTTTCAAGATCTTTTACAACATAAATCTGTGATGTTTTAAAGGACCTTTTTTTTAGATCCTGAAAAATGTTTGAAAATTATTTGATTTATGAATTTTATTAAAGGCGCAAAATTAATAACATGCAAACCAGTTTTTGAAATTGTTAGCTGTTGCCTGTAACAACTAACATTTTGTCCTTGTTTTTATGGAAGCAAGAATACAAGATCAGTTAATTTGTCTTCATTAAGTCATTATATTTATGTTCAATGTGTATAAAGTTTAAGATTTCTTGTATAAACTATTCAGAATAGTTTTAATATAATTTAGAAAATTGGCATATATATTTAATAAGCAATATTTTCCATGGTGAGCCACCAGTAAATTAATGAATATCGGCATGTTAATAGATGTCTACTCTTTATTATGTGCTTTGACCAAGTTCAGAGTCATGGTCACAAACTCATGAGTGGTGTTAATTTGGTTTGATTCCTGATGCCACTGTAGTATCCACCATCAATATGTAGCCCTGTTGTGGGATTGATGCATGTTAAATCTTACAAGGTTCTTGCTGGTTTGGTATGAAGGTTTGGAGAGGTGGAGGGGATGTGGCAGCTCAAGTGTCATACCTTGTGACTTGGCTTTGGTTTAAAATTTTGAGGCTTCTTGTCAATAGCCCTAATATAGCTTCAAAATGCAACGTAAGTGAACAATTAGTCGACTTTCAGAAAATTGAAGCAGTCTCTAGAATAGCATTGCCAAGATTGACTAACCAAAAAAAACCCACCTTCGTTTTATTTACTATGGGGAAAAATATTATTGATCCATTATTTTTAATTATATTGGTTGTAGATATTTATAAGATAGTTTTCTATTTAACCCCTTAACAGTCAGATAATTTTGAAGAAAACGGCCCTAAAAGTGCCTATTTTTTTTATTCAAGAAAATTATTTAAAACTAAGTACATGTTCAATATATGTATTCATTTTTAATTTTTGGATCAATTTTTAGCTTGAAATACGAAATTTAATTTTTTAAGTAAACAAAACATTTAGGGTTATAATTACTGAATATTGGTTTTCCAACAAAGAAAAACATTTTAAAAACATGTGTTTTAAGCATTAAATGAAAATTTTATTACCCTTTTGTATAATATAAATAAATATTGATAATTTTTTCTTGTGTGATAAATTTCAAAGCTTGAGATGTAAAGGCCAACATCACAATCCAGGCAGTAGTACAGAGTTCCTTTTCTGCATCTCTTATTGCTTTCATCTCTTTTGGAACAATAAACTTTGCATTCTCTTGATGGTCTTCTTATCAGTTGGAGGTATCTGTCTAATAAAATGTCTTTCAATTAAATGGTTGGGGTTATTCTCCAAGCTTGGGCTGGCCTCTTTTTGCAGTCATTTCTTATATAGAATACTTTTCAATAAGTTCATCTACTAAAGATAAATGGAACATCAAATGTGATTTTTTGCCTCTTTGTTTTTTGTAAATAAGGTATGAGTTCCAAATAGTTTGGTCTAACAAATGAAAAAATATTCTCTTATAGTGCTTCTTGCCTCGTTTTCGAGCAATAATCTCTAATATATTGGTCTACAATGTCTACTCCTTGCATATTTTTAACGCATTTTTCACGTAGTGTAAAAAAAGCGCTATTAGGATGCAAATTTCATCTTCGTTCCGTATTTTGTCTTACCTTTTTCTCAGCCAATAAGCAACCGATTGACCTCGGGTTTTCGGCATTTAGTCGCATTTGTGCCCTAGATGAGCCGAATCATATTTCAATTTAATAATTTTTAAATTAAAAAATTTGTTTTTTAAATTTTAAGTATAGTACTACTTTCTGTTAGTAAAAGGTTCATTAGTAGCATTATTGTAAAATACAACATGTGAAAAACACGCTAAAATTACTTGGACATGCCAATGATTGATATCTTGTTATTGTAGTCAGTGACAAAAAAGTACTAAAAGTAGAATCCGATTCACTTCCTGATTCTAACTCCATAATGTATACAGTTTTAAAAAATATATACATTTTTTATCAGAGAACTTAACCCACGTATTTTCATGAAGAAAGTAACTAAGTACTTGACCTAAGATTACAAAAACGTATTGCTAATATATATGTTTGTGTTGACATCTAGTTAAAAAAAATTAAATAATAATCAACTCATTACAAATAATCTGGTACTGCCATCTGGTGTATAGATTAAGAAATAAAAAAAATTTGGGTTTAAGAAATAGATTGTTTCAAGCCTTTTTTGGCGAGTTACTTTTCAACACTCCAGCCCGGAAATATACGGGCACGAGGAACAGAGAGGGAAATTTCACCCCGTGAATTGGACAGGAGCAAGGGGTTAAAGAGTTTGTTTGTACAATTTCAAGAATGAAATGGTTTTGAAATTTCATTTTACATTTCTATTGGATATTAATTAACAAGTGCTTGCAGAAAAATTTTCACTCTTAATTCTTTTTAGAATTTCATATTGAATATGCTGTATTGCTTTTTCAAAATCTTTTACTAAATTTCATCTTGAACTGCATTCCTGATATATACTGTAATTTTGTGATGTAAAAGTTGTCTAATTTTTGTAATACTTTGTCAATTTGATTGTTTATGTTTAAATGGGGGAGGGGATGATAAACGATCCCCATCTTTTTTCATGCATAAAATTTAGAATTGAGGAAGCCTTTTCTGTGTGTGTGTTTTTTTTACCCTCCCATCCTCTATTTTGAATATCAAAGTTGATCTGAAATCTTACTAAAATTATGAGACTAACTTTTTGTGGATATACTTTTGAATGTATTCCTCTATTGCATTTTTAAAATTAAAGTTTGAAAAAAATTTATGTACATTTTTAAAGTTTTGTTGAGAGGTAAATTACGTATAATTTCTCGTAATTGAATAAGATTTTGCATGACTTACATTTGTTCTGAAACTAGTAATAACTAATTATAATAAATTATAGCATTAAATTATTTGTATAAATTTGCCTTTTAGTGCTTCTGTATTGATTTATTTTTTGAACAAAATAAGCTGATTAAATGTTTAGTTTTTGGTAGAAGTTTATAAAAGTTTTAAAGTTACTTTTTTTTTAATTTGGAAATTTAGTGTAACAAAGTTACTAATAGCATACACCTTGCATCTTAAAAAGAAAAGGTTTTTACTGATGTTTTAGTTTTTGAATCATTGCATATTTTTAACTTTGAAAATGAACTTGAGGAAATGTATAAAGCGTTCTTTCAATTTATATATCTCTTTGATAATTATTGACGTGGTTTTCCATTTAAATGTAAATTCTAAGTGTTTTAAATTTAATATTAATGTTCTGATATAGTGGTTCTTAAATTGTATATTAGTGACTTGAAACTTATTTAGATATTGTAAAAACGGCAGTGGCAAAATATTTTTCAATATACAAGCAATGTATTTAACTAACTTCCTTGCAAAAAAGAAAATTACTATCAATGTTGTAAAATTTTTGGAGAGTTCTAAATCAGAGACAAAGTTTACAAATTGAAGAACCTTGCACATATAGAATTTATTTTTCCATTCTAAATTAGCTTTAATATCTTGAAGTTGCTTGTTTGTATTCAAAAACATCTTCTGAAAAAATTTAAATTTTGAATATTAAGGAAAATGGAATTAACTATCTTGTAATTAAACCTTTGTTTTACTAAGACTTATCTAATATTTTTATACTTCAAAATAGAGTTTAAATAAATGAGAGATTTTTCCGTATGTAAATGTAGCTAATCTATGTCTCATTTATTATATTGAGAAACATTTAAAAAAACATTGAAGATTCCTTTTGGAGTAGCTTTTTTAAAATTCGGAATATTTCGAGGATACATTTGATGTATAATTGTTATCAAATGCTATATTGTCCTTTTTACTAAAGTATAAGAACTGCTACTTGGATTATAATGTAAAATATTATGGTATTCCAGTAAAGAATGTTCTTGTATTTACAGATAAAAATGTTTGAATGCACAAAATAATAATAATGGGAAGTATATAGAAGAAATAATCTTGATTGTTATATTTTTAGTGATAAATTTTTAATAAGAGATGTTAAATATATCTTAACTCTGACACAAATATGTATATCAAGTATTATTTAGTAAGGAATAAAAACGCTAAAAGAATATTCGGTACTTATGTATTATCTTAACCTATTGGCGACGCTATATGAAACGAAACATCTGGTTGCCAATTCAGCATGTACGACACATTAGAAATCGGGGTTCCTAATTTGGCGAGTTATTAATGGAGTTGGCGATTGTTGCGATAATACGTAAGCATCGAATATTCTTCTTCAGAAGCACTACAGTCGATTACTGGCTCTCTTTTTCTAGTCTTTTTTTTTTCTTTGAAAAATTATTGATTTTTTTTAATGCTTTGTATTTTCAATGTGTAACACGTTATTTTTTAAATAATGTGAAAATTATATTCATAAGCTACCTGAACTGTAATGTTAAAACACAGTTGTGGAAAGTAATCAAACTACTTGTGTAATTTGTTTTTCTGAACTTGACATTTATATCTCAAAAAAGTCAGTAGAGAGTATTTGTTTTTTATGGTACTAAAATTTTTTTTCACGTTGTTAATTGTTAACTCACTCTTCTCCTTTGTAAGGGAGTAAGTAGACAAGAAATATAAAAGCAAGAAAGAAAGTAGCTTACATATGTTATTTTTGGTTTCTGTAATTGTTAACTTTTGTGATATGTTGATGGAAGGTGGATGAATTTTTGTGTTTTCTTATATATGTGTAAAATAAAGTACTAAAGCAATAAATAAAAAAACTAATTTATACTGAATATTGTGGAGAATATAATATACACTCAAGGAGCCAAAACATTATGATCACCCCTGCATTTTGCAATGAACTCGCATGGATGACGTGGAAGGCACGTGATCAGGTGGAAGTGGTATTTAACTGCTGCTGGAGAGTATGAAGAATTATTCTTCTACTTCTGTGTGTGATGGGAAAGGCTGTGGATCTAAGCAACTTTGATGGAGGGCAGATTGTAATGGCTCGGAACAAGTATTTTCGAAACTGCATGACTCATGGGTTGTTCACGATCTACAGTTGTTAGTACTTATGCAAAGTGCATGAATGACGGTGAAACCAGCAGTAGATGACATGGTGTTGGACGTCCACATGCTATCAAAGAAAAAGGTTGTCGAATACTGTCGCATGGTGAAACAAAACTGGAACCAGACAGTGGCTCAGCTGACAGCCCAATACAATGCAGGGCCAAGTAGAATAGTATTAGAGCACATTGTTGGATATGGGACTACGCAGCAAACGTCCCACTCGTGTGCCTTTACTGACTTTTTTGCCAACTGCGCCTGCGCTGGGCCCGGGAACATCACGACTGGTCCAAGGATCAGCGGGAGAGAGTTTCCTGGTCAGATGAATCATGGTTTGGGGGGGGGGTCATTCATCCCGCCAATGGCTGTGTCAGGATACGCCGTCTTCCAGGGGAACAGTTGCTCCCTCAAATGTACAGTAGGTCATGCACAGGCCAGTGGTGGCAGTATTATGCTTTGGGGGACATTCTCTTGGGCGTCTCTGTGACCCGTGGTTGTGGTAGAGCAGACTATGAATGTTACAGGGTATCTGAACATCATTGTGGACCAGTTGCACCCTTACATGGCCTCTGTTTTTCCAGCTGGAAATGGAATGTTCCAACAGGACAACGCCCCATGTCACAAGGCTAAAATTGTGTTGGAGTGGTTCCAGGAACATGATGCTGAATTCCAGTTAATGTCCTGGCTGCCTAACTCACTGGATCTCAATCTGATAGAACTTATTTGGAATGTCATGGGATGGCAGCTCAGATTTCAAAGACCACCAGTTCGCAATACCCCGGATTTGCGTGACCGTTGCTTAAACATCTGATACAATCAGTCTCCGGCCAAAGACTTGTGGTATCCATGCCAAGGCGGGTTGAAGCTGTGTTGCGCGCCAAAGGTGGGCCAATTCGTTATTGACAGGTGGTCATAATGTTTTGGCTCTTGAGTGTATATCAAAAGATGGAAGTTGGTCTATTTTAGGATTTTGAATGCAAGTTATTTTCTCCTGTTTTGGAGTTTACGGCAGTATTCATTTTTGTATAGGTTTAAATTTAAGGTTTTTATGCAGTAATTTCCTATACTGTGTGTGTGTTTTTTTCTTTTTTAAGGTCTCAGTAGCACAAAGGACATCTTTGCAAATTCATGGTGGGCATTACTTTTGTCAGACCATGAGTTTCAGTCCTGGTGCCACTAAAGGCTTACCATGTACAGTGAAACTGTCAAGTCTAAAAGGTCCTCACATTGACTTGGTGTAGGTTTGGAGAGTGGGGTGCTAGGGATCTCAAGTGTCATCCTCAAGATTCAGTTTGAGTTGACATGAAATTTGAAATTATTTTCATTTTTGTAAGCCCTTGAGTTACTTCTGAGTGCAAGATTAATAAGCAATCACTTTTTCATATCTAAGAGTTTATATGTTATTTACATGCAGCTTTCTAGAATGCTGTTGAGCAACCTGTGGTACATGGTATAATTATTAGTGGCACTCTACACCTGTGGTCCTCATAGACCAGTAAATTCATAATTTAAATCCTGCGGACCACTAATAGGATTTTTTAAAGGTTAAATATATTTATAAAAAAAAAGTGATATAAGAACACATAAAATGTACCTAGTTAATAAAATAAAACTATTAATTGTAGCCATATTATGAAAGCTTTATTAATAAACCATAATAAACTGTAAGAAAAAAAATGGTTTAAATATATCAAACTTTTAGCATTATACATTCCTAGTGTGATGGGTGTTCCTGCTTACTTAAAATTAGATTATAGATATTTGGATCCAATGTTGTTACTGAAAGACAGAGAACTGCATTTATTTTAAACTGAGATTGGTACACCTCCCTTCATCATCTGCAGTTGTATATATATAACACATCCTCATTTGCATTTAAGGTGTTACCAACTGCAGATGACTAAACGTCCACGGATTCGATTCAAACCGGATTCAAGACTTGATTCCGAGATCACAGCATGGAAATTGGGAAAACATTAACTAGTTTTTATAAACTGTCTAATGTGGATCAATATTTTGCTCCTTGACATCCACCTCACCACAGCATAACAAAGCAGATGAGTATACTGGGAACTCATTTCTTCACGAAGTGCCTCAAATATTCAAGAGGGCTTTGTGTTGAATTTCCTTTATAATTTCAATGGCATTTGATAATACTTTGTGTAGTCCTGGGAACATTTTTTTTCACTTCAAGTTGTTCTTGATGTATAATGGTGTGTAGTTAAAATGTCTGGGTGGTCCAACATTCTTCACCTTTGCTTTTTTAATGCATTGTCATGAATTGAATTATGCTTCAATGCATCTTAAAACATAACATTATGATTAATTGTATTCCACATTTCTCTGTGGGCCAGCAAAATTTTATCGTGGACCACCTCTTAGGTGATCTCTGCTTTACACTGCTCTACAATTTGGTGTGGATGGAAGTTGATAAATTTGTTTTGGACCTCATTTGACAAACATCCTCAGAATTACGGACATTTATGGAATTACGAAAAAATGTGAAAAGATAAATTTACAGCTATTTTGTAAATTATTGAATGTCATCGCTGGAGAAATTTGATTGTTTGAAAAGAGAAAATTACATTTTCTCTGCTTTCCTCGTTTAGTTCTACGTAACTAAGTAAAAAAAAATCTTTCTTTGTATGAAAAATATTTTGAGTCCACAAAGAAATTGTTTAACAACTGTTTGTTTAGAATCGCATTAAACTGAAAGTCACAAATTATATGCTTGATTTTGTGGTATGGAAGTAAAGCACAGTGCAAGCACTAGGCCTACATTAATATTTTTATTTATCTTTTAATTGAACTATAATGAAGGGAAATACTTATATTTTATGTTATATGTTTCTTATTTTAATGTTTAGAAATGCATAATATGTGTATAATTTTATTTTTGTTGAAAAATAGTTATATTTTATGTTAAGAAATATCTAAAAATGATGCAAAATTAATGTGTGATAAAACTGTAAATGTATTTAATTTACCTCTATTCTCTAACTGCATGCATTATCGTGGGAATGTGGCACTCCGCAGCTAAAAGTTTGCCAACCCCTGTTCTAAAACATTAAAAAAATTTAATTCTTTAATTTCATTTTAAAATATTTTTTAATTTTAAATTTCCTTAATTTTATTTGGAAAAAAAATACAGCATATTTTATAATATTTAAATTGATTCTAAGATGCACATCTGTTTAGCGGAAAGAGTTAAAGTTGTATTAATTAAATGATAATGTAAATTTTTATTAGGATAATTCATCAGAAACAGAACAAGATTGTAATGATGGTGAAGAAAATGTGTCAAATGTACGACGACCTATGAATGCATTCTTCATTTTTTGCAAGCGCCATAGAGATATTGTGCGAGAAAAGTATCCTCATCTTGAAAACCGCAGCATTACCAAGATTTTGGGAGAATGGTGGGCCAACTTGGATCCTTTGGAAAAAGCATCTTATACTGCCTTGGCAAAACAGGTTGTTTTACGAGGTTAATCACCTACATTTGCTAGTGGTAAAGTTATTTCTGATAGTTTTATCATGTTAAAGCATGCCACGATTAATATTTAAAAGAAGACAGAAAATTACATCTTTTCATATTAATTAAGGGCTAATTTGTCATTTAGAACTAATTAATATGCTACTTTTTTAGAATTATGATATGCATAAATTTGGTGTAATTTTCGGAAATTGGTTCCTAATTTTGAATTTAGAATTTTTGGTATTTATATATATGTATTAAACAGTATATATGTATTGCTAATTTCGTCATAGCAAAAAACATCACTAAATGCTGTAATATCCATCAAATAAGGAAAATCTGATTCCATGGTTGTTCAGACACAAGAATCTTGTTTGAGCATTCTCAAAAATAGTCTTTTTTTAGGCTGTAACCTTTTGCATTCATGTTCAAGCACAATATTCATGACTACACATGCTCGAAAATAATGTTTATAAGTTGTAAGGTTATTTTCTTATTTTTTTGGAAAAAATGTTTAAAGTTTATAATTTGATTTCTGTGGAAGAGAACACTCAGTAGGGTATTTTGGTCAAATATATAAGCACCCAAAAGACTATTTAGTTTAGCAAAATAAGAAAATTTGCTGATTTGCACTATAGCTTTTAGATTTGTACTTATGTGAACTTATGGTGTAGTCTACATGAAGAAGATACATTTGTAGGAATTTTGAATGAGTTTGTCATTTTGACTCCCTGAATAATGTAATCATATCTTTTATTTCAAGTGTGGACATGTTTTTCTTAAAATTTTATTTAATTCTTCTATTTCCTCCAGTTATGCGGCACATGGCATTGTATGTTAATTTGATGAAATTGGCCAACAATATAATACAGTACCTAATTATTTCACATCTCATAAAACATTCATAAAAATGACATAATTCAATAAGATATTTTTATATATGTGCATGGGCAATTTTTGCTTTTTGGTAAAGTAACTTAATTTTTTTTCCTTCTGATTTTTGAGGAGTATAATTTTAAAAGGCAGATATTTTTAATGTTCACATGTTGAATATGTGCAACATTTGTGTTAAAATAGCTATTTTTGTATTTTTTATTATATTTGTTTTGTAATTTTTGGTATCAGTTGTACAAACATTATGTATTAGATAATTATTCCATGTGAGCATTTTTTAAATCTGACTTTTCAAAATAAAATTTTATGTTAAATATTTTTGCACATTCTTTATTTTTATTATTTTTCTGTCCCTTCATTTAGTACAAGGAGGCATTCATGAAAGCACATCCAGATTTTAAATGGTATAAATTGCCTGCTCCTCCTGCCAGAACTTTAGTTACCAGGCCATCAAACTGTAGAAATACTCAAGTACAAAATGAAAAAAAATGTCTCAAATCTGATATCTGTGGCATATCTTTAGGAAAATTAGTAGGTTAGTTAGATTTTTTTATAAATCATTAATGTATTTTTATAAGTGGTACTTAATTTTTTGTATTTATAAATACTTACAATCTCATTCACCTTGCTGATGTTTATTTAAGTATTGTTTCTTGTTTTATTTATTGTAATTTATTAAAATATTTTATGTTTGTAAGATAATTTTGTTACCTTCAGTTTATTTTAAAACTAAATAGTGTATTTTATAAATTAAGAATTTCTAATTTTTCAAAATTATTTTCACTTAAAAAATATCCAGCCTTAATATACTTGAATATTAATATCAGTATAGATCATATTTGATTGACTTTGTAAATCTAGTTTATTGAAAGTTGAATTTGTTATTATATGTGGAATGATTTCATTGTTTTATTTTGAATTATAATGGTTGAAGATTGAAAATTTTATGACATTTTTAAATTAACTAAAAACAAGAACAATGATACGTTCTGTATATTGGCGTATTGTAGTGCATACTTACCAACTTTTATGCTTTGCATGTAAAATGTATTTGTTTTGGCTTTTTGTTGCACATTTACACATATATCATTAAATTTTTACTCATTTTTGCAAACTTTTAGTCATCCGTAGACTATTTTTTCTTACCTCTCCTATTTATCATTTTATATTCGCAAAGACTGGAAAATAGGTTGACAAAAAAACCCATAGAAATTGCTGCTGTTAAGTTTTTGAGAAAAATATGAAGTTTGCCTTTCCATCTGCATATTGTATTTTGTTTGGTATTTGTTCTTAATTTGTAGGCATGGTTTTTAAGCAGGGCATTTTTTCTTCCTCTGTAGCAACTTTCTATAACTCAACTCATTTTGTGCTTTGCTTGTGTTTGCATTTCTTATGCTTCATATTAACAATTTATTTGTTTTTGTTGATTGTTACCACAATATTTATCAAGGGTGATGTAGTATACTTTCAAGCACATATAAAGAATCTTGATATAAAGGAATTCAATTGTATTAATGCACCCCAAAACGGGGTGACATCTGTCATATTGAATGTAATCAGGGCTGAAAAACAGTTTACATCTTTCTTTATAAAACATTATCCACTTGATTGCAGCGAATTTTTTTTTTCTTTTTGAAAATGTTTCCCGAGAGTCTTATTACTAATTAGTAAGGATATGCAAGGACTAAAATATCTGTTGTGATTAGTGAACTAGAAAAAGAGCATATAATTATATGCTTGAAGTAAGATCCTTTTACTGCAGCATCTCATGGCAATAATTATACAAACTACTAATCATATCCTATGTGGTCACTTGGATCCTGCAAAATATTTTCAAAGTTACCTTTCTGCAGTTTCAAATTATACTGTAAATTCCATTAGATGAATTTAAGAAACATGGTGTAACTTTGATCATTTAGTTTTATTTCTGGTAGATAATTCTACGGTAATGCAAGGGAAAAAATAGAGTTGTTACCTCTTTAAAAAACACTAAGAATTTAATAAATATAGGTTGCTCACATGCCATTTAATTAAATATGACTTCAGATAAACCATTCAAGTTCTTGATGGTTATCGATTGGTCTTAGTCTTGGGAACAACTTCTAATTCAATTATTAACCTCTTCTATATGTGTGAATTTTTTTTTGTAGAAATGTAATCTAAGAGTTACTGATAATTTCACTGTATTTTTTATGTACATCTTTCTAAGTCATTACTTTTTAGTATGTTACTGTGTATACGCCTTTAAATTTCCCTTAACGTGAATGAGTTTTTATAAATAAAGTTGATGCATAATAGTTTTCTACGAGTACGTTTCTCATCAAAATATTTTTATTCTGAAGTTTTCTTCACATTGATATTTGTTTGTCATGCTTAATGTATAAAATTTAAAATGTTTATTCTTTTACTATTTTAAGAATTTATTTGAAATATCGATGCTGAATTTTTTTACATTTTGTCATTTTTAAAAGATGGCAGGTATGGTAGTGTTTGTGTCCATTAAAATTATCTATAGTTATCTGTGGGCTTGAGGTTACAATTTTTGTGGGTCACAGCTTACAAATTTGAAGTTGTTTCAACTGGATACATGATTGCATGACATTTAAAAATCAATGGTGACATTGTTGACATAAGGTAAAATAGAAAAATGTGTGTGAAGTGGAAATTGAATTTTCCAAAAAGGGCAGTGAGGAGTACCAAACTAAGTGGGAAAAAAAAACCAGACTTTAGTAAGAACACCAGACAGATTTTTTGCTTTCTGATTCTGACAACTGCAGTGAGGCCACGGTGACCTAGTGCTTATGGCCATGATCTCATGGCTGGAGTGTCATAGGTTCGAAACCTTGGTGCAATTGGAGATCATTATCCCATTGGTGTGGTGTAGTTGTAGGCAGAAGGGGTGCCAACTCAAGTGTCCTCATCACTTAACTGAGGTTTAAAATTGAGGTCCGTTTCCATTAGACCTTGTGTTGCTTTACGGTATGACTAATGTTAATGTAACTCACTGACAATTCCAGTTTGCTTAGCTTATAAAAGAATGAAGGGGAAAGTTATTCAACTGTTATATCACTGTGAAACTTTCCAGCAATAATTGTTTAGTTTATATAAAAAGCAATGATTTTTACAACAAGAATTATGGAGACTTTCTTTTTTTATGACAACTCAAGTTTATAAAAAGAACAAATGGAATTTTCATTCTTTGTTTTATCACTGGAAAATTTTTTGCAAATTACATTTAGATTTTGATAATTGTTAATTCTAGTTTGGTCTAAATGTTCAGACTAAAGAAACTAAATGTTCTTGATCCCAATGTACAATATTCTTATTTCTGACAATAATTCCACTATATTGCTGAAAAGAATGAAATGGACAATAGATACTGTTTCCCCAGGTTAAAAGAGAAAAATAATTAAATTTTGTGTTGGTATATAGTAACTGGAGTTGCCAGAAATTATGGCTGTTACTTTGGCACCAAATACTTTTTTGTCGCTAAAATAGGATCCAGTCTCATTTCGAGTGGCTGTTTTAGGATCAAGGTAACAATCTCGCGTGTGTCTTTCTCTCACACAGATGGGGCCGATGCACATTAAATATGTCAAGGCTCAAATTTCCCCCTGTTGTGGTGTGAAGTTAGGAGAGGGAGATATCAACTCAAGTGTCATCTTTGTCACTTGATCTTTGTCACTTGACCATGGTTCAAAATTACAAGGTTCATTGCCAAAAGCCCTCGAGTAGCTGAATAGTGCAGCATTAATATTTGCTCACTCACTCAGTCTCATTTTGGATATTTCACAACTATAAAATAGAGTAAATGTTTGTCAGCAAACATGTTTAGTTATTATTATTTTATTTGTGAAGCAGTGTCGAAGCTAGTTTAATTTTCATTCAACATTAAATTTTAAAGCAAATCTTTCTGTGATTGATGAAATTGTTGAAATTCTATTTTTTAATAGTATTGTTTCTTATGGTAATTAAAGGCTCTAGCTTAAATCTGTTGTAATATCAGTACTAATTTTTTGCCTATTAATGTTTATATGTAAATGCATTATATGGATATTTCAGTATTATACATATTACTACATATTATACATATTACTACATATTATACATATTATACATAAACTACCTATTACTTGTTTATGAGTCAAGTTATTACTGTAAGATAATGAACTATTTTTGGAGAAGATAAAAGTGAAAATAATAGTATTTATATGTTTGATATTTGCACAATTATAGACATGGATTTATTAATTGTATACCAGGTATACTTATTCATTAATTCTTAACTAAGCTTTATTGATTTTTATTGTCTAATTACACATTTTAAAATTTAAACAGATGATGAACAGCTCGGAGGTTTAAGCTCGCTTATTAATACATCTGTATCTGGACCACCTTTACCTTCTACTGATTGCATTAATCTTCAAACAGCATCTCCAATGTCTCAGAAGGGAGTTGAAAATCTTTCAAAACCTCCAAAAAAGCGATACATAATTAATGGAGAATTTCAATCAAATTCAGATGCATCTTCTGTTGATAATCGTGATTATCAGACTCGTAATGCATGTTCTGCCTTGCTAGAGCTTGCAGAGGTAGGTTATGATTCTTTTTAGGATTTAGTAAAAAATTTTATTGTTAACTGATCTATTGAATTCTTATTAAATTTCTGGTTGTAAGAAAACAAGAATATTTGCTTTCTTTACTTTTTTAAAATTACTTTTATTTTTCTATCAAACCTTTAACCCCTTCAGATTTACTATGTCAAATGTTTTTACGAATGTGTTTGTTATATTTTTGCTAATCATTTTTGTAAATCTATAATTTGTAAAACATATTGAATGAATTATGTTTTAAATTTCTATGTTGGGTTTCAAATTCCTTTAGTAATTGGATTTAAAATTTTAAATTCTAACCATGTGAATAAATAAACTATTAAATTTAAGCCTTTTAGAGTAAAGCTAAATAGATTTTGAAATGGCACACTGTTATTGAAAGGTAGCACAAACTTTTAATTGATGAAAAATTGAAATAACTCTCAACATAAGAGCTCCACTCACCCAAATTTGCTGTAGTATTTTTTCTTAGTATTTATAATATGTTCTGTAACTGGAACATTGGTGGGCAACATTTAGTTTTTTTCACAATCTTTGGGAAATCTGTGAGGGGCAGATGATGTAGGGAAATAAAGATGTAGCTTATTAATCATTTGCATTTTTTATTCATTATTCTAGGTTCTGTTATGAAAGTAACTTCTTCGTGATAAGAAAGTCTTTAATGCGGTTATTCATTTTTGGAACTTTAATTTTTTTGCCTCATACTAAAAAAAACTTTTTAAAGATAACTTATCAACCAAATAATTTTTTATTATGCTTAATAAAGTATAAAAAACCTTTGTTGAATTTTAAATTTTATTATTTTTTGAGTTATAGCTCAACAAAGAGTGCAAAAAAGCTAATTTTATATTTTTATTACAGCAACCTTACCTTAATACTGAAATATTTTTAATATATTTTCTCTCTACATAACTATATTTATAAAAAAAATGCAAATAAGATTGTATGTTTCACAAAATTTTGAAATTGAGTTCTATTTATGGGGCATTGACAAGAAAAAGATTAGTTTAATTAAACAGTTGTCTATTATTTAAAACCTCAGTATTTTTCTTTTGTAGCAGGATAAAACACTGTTTTTAGTTTGTGTCTTATCAATAATTTAATCTTTAAAATCCAATTTCTGTATATACTGTTCCCATTCACTTCCCCATTTATTTTGGTTGTAGTGCAACTGTGTGTTGTGCGAACTTTCTAAATTGTTAAGTACAAGAGTTGCACTGCAGCCAAAATAAATGAGGAGAAATAAACATTAAAAACACTGATGCTTGCGTATTATGCTTTGACTAATTTTGTCAAATAAAAAAATGTTAAATGCTGTTCTATGCTGCCAATATTGAAAAACAGTGCCATGCATAAACAGCAATCTTGCTCTCGCATGCTTAAAAAATAACCTTTTTTTATAGGTTGTACTGTTATTGCTCAAGTTATTGCATGCATGTTTAAAATTTGTAACATTTTTCTCTTATTCTGCTGTAAAAAAATATTAAAATTTAAATGTAGTTTCTATGGAAGAGACCACAATTAAATATTTCCAAAGATGTCTAATATGCAGGTACCCAATAGACTATTTCGTTTAGCGAAACAATAAACTTTACGAATCTATACGACATTTAGATTTGTGCTTAATGCACATTTATCTATATGAACATACATTTGTCACCATTTTCAATGCAGTTACTGTGATTTGGCCGTTTGAATAATGTATTTGTTAGTATACCTTTCCCCTTTATTGCAATTGTAGGTGTTTTTTAGATACATTTTTTAATTCTAAGAATCCTCGCAAAGTTATTTCTTGATGTGTTATTACAAAAAGAGGTATGTGTGCATATAAGAGCATTTAGCAATGTCTTTTAATTTGGCGAAATTGTTCAACAGTCATGCATAAGTACCAAAAATTTATTTTTTAGTATTATAGTATTTTGTGAATATAAGTATTCTATACATTTATTATTATTTGGTATTGATAAAGTAGGTAAAATAACTTTTATAAGAATGTGTAAGTTGTTTTTTCTCTACTTTTTAAAACAGTAATTTTTGTCCCCCCCCCCCCTGTCTTTCAAATTATTTGATTAGCGAAATTAACCATTGAAACTAAGTATTTCCCTGTAGTTTCCTCCTGTTTTTGAGAACTATTCATTTATACACTTTCACATTTTAACATTCCATTTTATTCTGAGTTCAAGTTTATAAAAACTAAAAAAAGATTAAATTACTGGTGATTGCTATAATATGTGTAGGTAATTTGTGATGTTGCTTATTGAGAGGTCATTCATAACCAAATAAATGGGTGCAAATAATATTTTGGTTATGAAAAAGGTAGATTTTTGTGTAGCAATTTATTATATCATATTTCAATTCTTTTAAACTGCTGATTCTTTTTGAAAAAATAGGTTTTTATATTTGAAAAAAAAGGAAAGACAAATCTTGCTGTTTGCATTTTTTTAGATTTTTGCCTTGTAAGATAATAAAGCATTTTTAAAAAGAAATGTCTGCTTTATTAGCAATTCTATATAGTGTTTTGCCTGTTAAGATTGACTTATTGTCTGTTTACTATTCATATATACATACACTTTTGTATTTATCTTGAAAATTGTTTTTATACACTCAAGCATGGCATTACATTAATCTGCTTGCTTATTTTTCAGATCTGTACAAGTAATGCAGCACGTGAGAATAATTGTTCTATATCTAACACATCAGAAACAAATAATTCCACTACCTGTGTCTCAACACTTTCTGACAACACATTTTCTTCTATTCAAACAGAATCATCAAATCTTTCTTTGCATAACCTGGCTACCATGGCGTGTTTGCAAAAGACTAATGAAAATGTTCAAAGTTCAACATGTATTTCATTGAATAATTCATCAAACAACTTAACTCATCCAGCTGACATACAACAAGATCAACCACTTGATTTGTGTAAAAATAAAGATAAAACAGAGTCATTTAAAGAAAGTAGTCAAACCATTACTACAAGTCATCAGCAGCTAATTGACCATTTTGTTGATAAATTTTTGTGTGATACACCTGTACCTCCAAATAAGTTTTATAAATCAGAAATCATAGATCCAGCATTTTATAAATTGTTATCAGAAAAAAAGAGCTGTATTCCATCTTCCTCTAAGGAAGATAAAATTAGTCATTCTGCATTTACCTTATCTGTTGCAATTGAGTCAGCTGTTGATAAAGCATACAGCAAAGATAGTTCAAAAACATGTTCAAAAGTTTCAGAATCTAATGTCATTTTGGATTGTGTGACAAATGATTGCAATGAATTTAGTATGCATTTCAAAGTTGAAGATGACAAAAAAGAAAATGATAATGCAAAAGATTCTGAGAATGTAGCCATACCTAGTGAACAAAGTTTAGTGAGGTCTAAACCAAGTGTTTTTGATAATAAACATAAAAAACGTTCTGCTAATCCTGTTCCTGTAAATATGGACAACAGTCCATCTGAGGCTCCTAGCCAGGTATCAAATCAAAATTCAAATACTCCTGAAAGCAGTAGTAGCAAATTCTTTTGTAAATTGATTTCACCTCCCAAAAAATCAAGCGTATGGTGTAATATTTTTATGAATGAGCAATTAACAAAAAATAGCAGTGATAATGACCATGATATTTCAGATGGCTTAGAATCCATCTTCCCTTCACCAGCAAGGAGAAGTTCTCAAAGGACTTGCAAAGGAAGACGATATCAAGAACTTATAACAGAAGGATTTTTACAATCTCACAAAGAACGTAAACAAGGCAACAATAAGCGAACTGTTCCTTCCATTAATAAAACTAAAAGTAAATTTGTGGACGAATATCCTGTTTTCCCATCATCAAAAAAGAAAAAGAAAGACCCTTCTGATAGAAGTAAAACATCTGCAGAAACATATACACTTGGTGAAAGGTAAAATAATATTCCATAGTTTTTTTTATATGTTCCTTCTCCTTTATGCCTTTATTTTACATCCTTATAAAAAAAACTGCTAAAGATATCATTGGTATTTGCAGATGAAATTAATATCTCAAGGAAGTTTGGGTTAAATATGTGTATGCAAGAAATATTTTTAATTACTTTTTTAAAATTCATAATAGTAGTTAGTTTTCTATTAAGCGTTTTACTTCATTCAGAATTTAAACTTAAAAACAAAATAATCATTTTCCTTATTTTTGAGAAAGTAAATAATTTTTCTTTCTAACATGCAATAATTATATTCTTTTGTATTTTTTCCCCCAGTTTATTTAATCTTGAAGAAAAGATAGCTTCACTTCCAAAATGTAGTTTTGAACATTTGAATAAGAAGAAGCAAACTATTTTAGAATATAGCACAAATAGTATTAAATTACAACATGCCAACGATTTGCCTGCTACCTCAACTGCCAATAATTGTACATTAACTGAAAATCTTGATTGCCCTCTTGTCTTTTCGAGTGGGAGATACAAATCAGGGTATGTAAATTTTAAATGATTTTTTTTTTTTACAAAACAGTAAAAATTAAATGAACAATGAAATTATTTTGTGAAGCATATTTGATAATGGAATAATTTATATTTTGCTGTTATTTAGTTCTACTTCAGGGGTCTGCAATCTTGAAGCTCTGGCATGCCAAACCCATCTACCAATATGATTCAGTGTGCCACACTGTATTACATACATATTTGAATCATTTTTATTCCAGCATTAATGCATGCGGAGTTCGGGAATAGAGGTCAATAATGCAGTTTTATTTTATATTAATTTTGCATTGTTTAAAGATATTTCTAAATAAGAAAAAAATAAGCAAAATAAATAATAAATTTGTACATATTATGTACTTTTAAACATATTTATTAAAATAAGAAATAACAAAAAAATTGAAGTATTTCCCTCCATTATAGTTAAATAAAAAGGTAAATAAAAATTTAAGGTGAACCTAGCATTTGCACCATTCTATTTTCTTATTAGAAAATCAGGGAGTTTAATTTGTGACTCTCTATTAGACACGATTCTGAGCATTTGGTTGTTTAAAAATTTAAGGTGAACCTAGCGTTTGCACTGTTCTATTTTCTTATTAGAAAATCAGGGAGTTTAATTTGTGACTCTCTATTAGACACGATTCTGAGCATTTGGTTGTTAAAAAATTTCTTTACAGTCAGTAAAAGTGATGACATTCAATAATTTACAAACAAAATAACTGTAAATATTGGAGTTGTTTTTCAGATTTTTTTTTGTAATTCTGAAGATGTTTGTCAATTAAGGACCATTACCAATTTATCAACTTCTATCCACTCAAAAATTGACAAATTGTTAAAGTGGTGCAGAGTGCCACTAAGAATTGTGCCGTGTGCCACAGGTTGCTGACCCCTGTTCATGCCCCTTAGTGCATGCTTATATAAAATTCAGATATGAAATTTAAAGTTTTTATTCATGACTATATAAATATTGTTTATTATGTGTCACAGTTTTAAATCATGCATAAATTCTGTTTTATGTACTATGATGAAATTTGTTACACAAATGATTGTAAATTTGTTTATTTAACATGTTTTCATTTTTAAAAGCTATTTAGAGTCTTAGAAAGTTATTCACCTCACCTTTTTGTCAAAGATTTAGTTGCTATCCATATTTTTGGAGAAAATATTTGGCTTTAGTGGTAAATGAGAAGAAGTTTCTTAAAAATATTCAACTATTTTGTATTCTGCTGCATCTTGTGAATATTTTTCTCATTACATTCCATGTTGTTTTTCCTTTTTAATATTCATTTAACTTTTAATGATGTTTGCTACTCCAGGAAGACAGAAATTTATAGTTCAAATATATGAGCAGTGCATGTCTTATACTTGTCTAAAATGCTTGTTTATGTTTATATTTTTGTTTATTTTTGTGTGATATAGGAATTTTGATCTGGAACAACAAATTGCATCTCTTCCAAAGTGCGATATTGAAATATTAAATAAGAAAAAGAAAAGAGAATAAGAAGGTTTGTGTATTACTTTTCTTATTTATTTTCTGAATTCAATCTTTTTTCAGTTATAATTGAATTTCAAATATTTAGAATAAACTAGCTTTTTAAAAAAATTTATTCTATTATTGTAAATTGTAGCCACTAATTTTTATCATTTCATAAATTTATCTTTTAGGTGTTATTTTTCCTGGATTGTGATAACACAGTACATAAAGGTCATGATTGCATATTTGTATCTGGAAAACATAGACTTCTAACATATTTTAAATAGAAATATGCAGTAAAACCTTTTAAAATGTGGTGTAAATATGTGTAAAGTTATTTAAATGCTGTGTACATTATTATAGCTATTATATTATCATTTTTATAATTGTTAGTGAGATTTAAATATTATTTTATTAATATTTATTGGTCCATTCTGAAAATCAAACTTTTATTTGTTAAGTATTTTTTTTTGTTCCTGATCTTTTAAGTTCACTAAAGTGTGAATGTATGCAATTTTATAGCCTTTATTGCAATGTTAATTGTAGCAATACTTGCTTGTTTTAATTCTCATCATTTTGTTGATGTTTTAAGTTCTTTATGTCTGTTTTCTATATCTATAATTTAAATTAGTTGTGGTATGTTAGTTTTTGAATATATATATATTTTTTTTGAAGTAGGAATTGAATTTTTTGAAATTTATTTATTAATAGTTTGATGTTGTAAGATTGATTTTGCTTAGCTTCATATATTTTGAAGATTATAATAACTTCTAGGCCTTTTATTTTTTTATTTCATTTCATGCAAGTTAATGTAACTAATTAAAAATTGTTTTTCTACCTTTGAATTAAGCCAATCACAAAATGTGATTTTCTAGCTCTTCCTGTGCCTTTCTCATTTTTGAATGCATTGTAGAAACACATGATAATTATATTTATAGTTTATTTTGTATTCTTTTCTATTTTGTAGTATTTATTTGGAGCAAATGTTATGTAGAAATTTCCTAAAGATATATTGTTAACATATAGTTTTCTGTATTTTCAAACAGAAGAAAAAGTTGAAGTAATATAATTATTTTGAATTAAAAAATGATTCATGTTGATAATTTGAATTTTAAATTTTGATCCAATTCAGTGGATTTATAATTCTTTTATTTAAATGTTTCAACTCTACTCAACTACCACTCTTACCAGACATGGAAAAAGACATTTTTTAATGCAAAGTGTTGAATATTGTTATTGGAAAATATTGAAAATTATATTATAAAGAAGTTTGTGTGCTTCTTGATTAATGGCTTGTGTTGGGCTCTTTGTCCAATTAGAGTTTATTTTAGGAATGGGGGTAAAATTTTATCTTAGTTTTATTTTTGTCCAGTCTCTGTTTTATAATAAATGAAAATGTATACTCTTCATACACAGTGATCTTCCTATTATGTAATGTTGAAATTTATGTAGCATTTTTGATATAAATGTAAAAATATCTTTGAAAATGTGATGTAAAATATTTGAATTGCTTTCTGTTGCATTGTTTTAGGCAGGATAAAAGAATTTTATAAGCACAATTAAAATTGTGCTTGTACTTTCATGTATTATAAATTTATTGATGACTGTAACACATGTTAAAAAAAGATGTATTTGAATATATGCTAAATTGTTACTGTATATTGATATTACAGTTTTAATTTTGCCTATTTAATTCTTAATTGTTTTCAAGCTGATAAAATGTTAAGTGTTAATTTTTTTCAAACTGATTAAATGTTTCATGTAGATAAAACTAGTAAATTTTGTGAAAGAGTTTGACTGTCCCTGTTTCAGCATTGTGCCTTTTAGAATTCTTTCAGCAATAACTGACAAATCAAAATTATCTATACTTAAGATTTTAAATATAGAGGAAGGATAATATTTCATAGTTGGAAAAGAAATTTGTTTATATTTTTGTGAATTTTCCAGAAAGCAATGCATTTTTTTCAAGAGATTGAATCAAAATGTGCAAATATAGTATTTCATTTTCCATCACCTAAATAATGTATTAAGAATGCGAACTTTATTATAATCTTACTCCTCATTTACTCATTACATTGCAATTTATTTAATTCTTGAGCTGCAAACTTTAAAGTTATCTTTATCTATTGTTAAAGATTAAATATAAATTTGCCACTTTTTCAAATTAAATACTCTGCCTAATGAAGCAAAAAATAGCATATTTATAAGAAATTTCAAAATTATAAGAATAAATTTTAAAAAAAGCATGATATATTGTTATATGTGTTACGAGGCAAATTAATTTCAATATTTGAAAATTTTTCCTATCTTAAAAGTGTTTCAGGTTTGGGTCTTATTCTGTGACATGCAAAGACAGCTTTAATGTAATGAATTCAAGTATTATTGAACAGGATTATTTCTATTATTTAGTTAAATATTTAAAAAAAAAAATCGACAGGGAAAAATTGTTTATGTAACTTATATCTTAAGAATTTTTTTCTGATTTTCTTAAGATATTTTATGGTAGGAATCTCTTTTTATCATGCAATTTAATGTGCTTCATAATAATGAAACATCTTGTGTTGATTGATTTTTTAAAAGGTATTTCAATTAAAGGGGATTTTTCGGAAGCTACTGGAAACCCTTTTATGTTCAGGTGGGTTAATTTTTGTGCATTCAGTCTATGCTTTCATAGTCGTCTCTGATGTTCCAATTGAGAAGAACTATATAAAACCGTGAAATATAATAAATATCATTTGTGAATATCAACTGACATTGCATCTGTCTTCCCAAACATTTAATTTAAATTGTGCGTTGTACTCACAGGTTGGGTGTCTGTTAAATATTTTATCATTAAAATATTACTGGATGTTGATGGATAAAGGTTGTGTTTCAGATTGGGAAGCAATTTTACATCGGAAGATATATTCAAACTGTTGTAAGGTTGGAATGTGCTGTCATCCCAGATCACTTTAATAGTGGCTGTTGGTGATATTGCTGATTTGTGGCAGATTTGAACAAATAAAGTAAAATTGCTTCAAATTTGATGATTCTATTGGGAAATTTATTTGTAATCTCAAACAAGTTCAGATTATTTGTTAGGTTAAAATATTTATTTACAAATAAATACTTTTTATTTCAAAGAAAGATCAATATTTTTAAATTTTATGAACTCATTTATTTTTAAAAAGTATTTTAACTTTCAAAAAATATATTTAGTCATTTCTTTTCTTTTTATTTTGTTTTCAAAAAAGTTACTTTTAGATCAATCTGTAAAAATTTGTTACTCTTTATGTTAAAATTCTTATGTAAACTATTGATCCCAAAAAGGTAAAGAACTACTTTCAAAATGTGTGTACCTTTTTGGATTTTTATACAATACATCCATCATTTATAATAAAGAATTGCTGGATGAAAATGGTGTATATATATAGCTAATCTGATTTTTGTTTCATAAATGAGAAACTCGTAGTGTTATCTTTTTCCTTTTGCATTTATTCAATATGAAGCTTGTAAGAACACAAGTGCCCAATAGCATTTTTAAAGCTGATGTGAACAGGTTTTATGCAGACAATGTGCAGAATTTTTTTTCTTTTGTAGGTTAGAGTGTAATTTCCATTAAATTTCTAATTGTTTAAAATTGTTCACATGCTTTATATACTGTAGAGATTCTCTCACAGTTGAGTGTTTTGTTTATTGTATGAAATGTTACAAAAGACTGGGAATAACATTTGCTCTGCATTCCCCTCTCCAAGTAGTGTATATTACAGAAGTCCTGAATATTTTATTTTAAAAATCTTTTGTATTGATTATTTCACTTGACTTCCATATCTTCTGTTTTCCAAGTGCTTAGTGAGCAATGAAAGAATTATACTGTGATTATATATGAAAGAAAATTATTGCAATATCTTATATTATGAACTTTATATGCTTATTGGAGAATATGTGTTGCAGTTGTGCTGCCTTGTGTGCCAATTTTAATTGTATTTCTCTGTTCAAACTTAATTTTTGTAGATTTTTTAGAATTTTTTTATTCAATTAAATAATACTCTTTTACATATCTTGAAATAAAATTGCTTACTTATTTAATATTTAATCTCTCTTATAAGTGTCAAAAACTTCTATTGTTTAGGAAAAATAATGGGTACATGTCTTGATATTTTTATATAACTTACTAACTAGATTTTCCGTTCTATTTTTTAAAATTTTAACATGTAGCTACTTGAAGGTTATTGAACTTTAATTAATCCTTTAGTGGTTGCTTTGAAACAAGAACTAAGTCATCAGTTTTTCCTGATCTAAGAATTATGAATTAATTTTGATAGTTCAATAAAGTCGTCTAGTTTGTTTTTATATTAATTTACAGCATGATCTGTTGGATTTCCTTTGGTAATTTTATCAGTACATAATTGTAATTTTTTTTACATTTTTCATACAAAGAATCAATCAAGTTCTGTGGTTAGTCATTCCTTCCATTAAACTAGTCAGATTTTAGAAATGTAATCTTGATTTTTCTTCCTCTGTATTTCTGCCTTAATGGTATTTTTTTAAAATGACATTAAACCTCTGGATTAAAATATTTTTTGAAAGTGTTGTATAATCTATGTGCTATACTGTGAATGTGTTAAGTAATATGGTATTTATATTTATAAAGAATGAAATACTCTCTGAATTTAATGGTTAGCATAACAAAAATTGTTTATTTATTTTCATTTTGTTAATGAAAACTATACAGATAATTATTTTTAATATGTATTTTGTTTATGAAAGATAAAATATTGCTTCTAAAATTGCATTCCATACTGTGTTAAAATACTCTTAGATTCATTGTTAAGTTTGGTTATGTTATGCATACATTTTATTTAGATGTATTTTCTCCTTTTAAAATAACTTCTACAAGAATCAGCAGTATTATGTTAATTCATTCCTGGAATCTCATATTTCTTGCATACTTGCTTAAAAAGATCTTAATTTTTTTCAGTTGGATGATTTTTTTTTATCAAATATTATTTTTTGCTTAGACATAAATAGTTATTAATATAAGCTTGAAGATAGGCGAATTTCTTTTTTCAAAGAACAATTTTATGTATATTGTTACTATTTTAAATAACTTGAGATCTTGTTCCTTCTTTCTTTTTTGTCATATTTTCCTGTATAGTTATATAATTTTTATTTTATGTCCTAATTTTCCTTTTTGTTAATGTGTATAATGTATGTGAATAAAAAAGAAATTGATTGAATATTTTTAACCTTGGGGAAGATTTGTAAAATCATGTTTGTTAGAATTCTGAAATAAACTATGTGGAAAATTGATTAGTCAGTTTGGAGATGCTTTTTGTATACGAGTTATATTTTCATGCAGCAAATCAGTGTACTGAAAGCCATTGTTAAAAGAATAATCACTAATGTGTGTATATATATATGATTATGTAAATTCACATTTTGATCTTCCAACTACATTTTTTTTACTTAAAGCTCATTAACTGTTCTGGTAAAAACATTTAGTACATTTTTTTCAGTCTGACCTAAAAGTTTATACAACTGATTAGTCTTTAGTCTTCTTTTATTACATATGTGATGTTTATTTCTGTATATAATTTAAGTTTTTTTTAAATAAGTTATTGAATTTATGTAAAGTATAATTTTTAAAGAAAGTGTGCTTTCTTATGAGTAACCTTGGGCTAAACTGTGATAATGGCAGTAATATTTGCTGCTAAAAGACTGAATCTGGAATTAGGCCTTGTATGATATCCTTTTGATCTTGAAATATTGGTGATTAGAATATCGAGTTGTAGTACTCACAAAAAATAATCATATTTCAGAATCAAAGTTATTTATTTTATGACTTCATATTTCAATGTTTTAATAACTTTTGGAACATTACTGTTCTTTAAAATATAATTATTTTCTAATTTTTATGTTTACTTGTAATAATCCAAAGCAAACTGTTGCCATGTTTTATACTATTGATTAAAAAATTATATTGGTTGGCTTCTGTAAACTTGTGGTTGGACTGTACTTATATATGTCAACACTAAAATGTACAAAAATGTAACCATTTAGATCATGACCTGAAAATTGGATGTAAGTATTCATAATTTGACACATAAGTATTTATGTACTCAAAATACAACTGAACCTTGCATATTTCTTGTTGAAAATCTTTCTTTAAAACTTGGGCAAGGGTAGAAGCATCTTTTTATTGTGATTAGTACTCAAGTAAGCTGGTGTTCTTGGTAACCTGCATATTAACTGACTGTAGTTTGCATCAATAAACTACCTTTTCTCAGGAATTTTGATTTGTTACTGGGTTTTTTTAAATTCATCCTTAACTGGTCTTGTGGGGTCCGGGTAAATTCTGTTGAGTCCTTGAAAAATATAAGTTACAGCTTATTAATAAATGTGGCTATATCTGTTGCTGTTATTTATATTTGATATAAAGTAAAAAACTTATTTCTCTATCATAGCTTAAATAAGTAAATGAGTTTTCATGACTGCAAAATATACTGAGTAATTAGCTAGAAAATTGAGACTTATGCCTAGTATAAGTCCTCAACTTCGTACCATGGTCCAAAATATTGGGGATCATTACCAGTAGCCTGTTCTATGTAATCTCTTTTGTGCTCCATGGAAACCTTTTTCATGTACATAAATGCACATGTAATTAAAATAAAATTAAATAGTTTTAATTGTGTTTAAATGGTATTGATAAAAAGTGAGGATACGGTTCAGTAATATGTGGTTTTTCTTTTAAATCAAATAAGTAACTTGGATAATGAATATTGAATATCTTAGGAAATGTGAATTATCTTTTGTTTGTTGAAGAGTTGTAAATGTGAAGACTTAAATTAGTCTTGGATAAGAATTTTAAGTTGATGTGTAATATTCTTATAGTAGGTGCAACAAAAAAAAAAAAAAAGTGTTGCATATTTATACGTTCATTAGAGATAAGAAAATGTTAAAGTCTCAGTTATCTTTTGTAATAATAAGTTGATATTTTCTCGTCCAAGGTCTTGAGCCCACTGAAACCTCAAAGTGTCCTTGAACTTGTTAAGAATCTTAATAGTGAAATATGTAGATCAAATTGTAATTAGATAGCTATTTTCAGAAATTTTTGTTGATCAGAAATTCCTTAAAAGTAATTGTTAAAGCTTACAGAAAAGTTTTCAAGACATCACATGGGAAACTTAATATATGTTAATTTTGAATCTAGTTAAAAATTATTTGAAGACAACTGCCATTGCTATAATATCTTTAATCAAATTAGTTTACGCATATACAGCTTTTGTCATAATTATTTTTATTTGGAATACATGTACGTTACATCCCATTTTTATTTTCTGGGTTAGGTTGCACCAATTAAGGATTAATCACATAATGTGTGTACTACTTTTTACTCTTTCTAAATTTTTTAAAAATAAATTGTTGATGAGTAATTTAATGCCCTATATTTGCAGCTGTGTTTAATTTGTTATTTTGCTTAAAAATCAAATCATTTGCTGTGAAATGAATAGTTTTGTTAGAGCTTTTCAATGATTGCAAGAGTCATTTTTATTCAGAGAATGAACTTACCACAAATATTTTTCTTAAAGTTTATCAAGTTTTAAATTTTCAGAAACATAATTAAGTTATGAATTAATTTTCCTGATATTAGTAAATGGTACTGATTCATATGAAGTGGAAATTCTTTTATTGAATTTTTTTTCACTTAACTAATGTTGAAATGTACTTGATTGATAAAGTACTTATATTGTTTTTTACTGTATGTTTACTGATCTCCCTTTTTAAATTAAATTATATAAGTAGGAATTATACTGAAATTGACTTATCTGTTGATGTGTCTGTGTTCATTGATTGCCAGAACTATGTGCCTTATATTTTTAAATAACACTAAAAGCCTTATCTCCTTGCTAGGTCAAAGCAGTCGAAAGTCAAGAAAAAATGTTTGTTTTTGGTTCTTCACATGTAACTACTAAAAAGGAGTTACTTTATATATATTGATGGTTCTGAATTTATAGTGTTTTTGAACATATAAATTTGAAACTTCTGGAACAAAAAATATGCAATTTAATTAAATACTCATTCAAACACCATGAAAAAAGAAATACTCTGAACTATTAATTAAAATAAACATTCATATTATAGTGACCCCTCAGGGGGCTCACCTTCTTTAGGTGAGTACGGGTGTCTCAATCCTGAGGTGCCCTAGTGATCTTTTCCCACGGGGTTTACTGTCTTTGGTAAACACGGGCTTCACGAACCCGGGGTACCCTAGTGATCCTTCTCTATTTTCGACCCTCTTTCTTGTCATTTAATTCATTCTTTCTTTCTCCCCGTCTAAACCACAGATATTAAAACGAATGTTTGGCGCAGTATAGCCGAAATCGGCTCTTGCGCCTATAAACCCCAAAATCACTCATATAGTGATATACTCAGGTATTAATTTAATATAAAATTCAGAATGATTGTGAAATTAAATAGTTTTACTCTACATCAGATATACCTGCTTTTTTTTGTAAATTAGTTTTTATATTGGGTCTTGTATTATATATATTAATTTAAGATGTTTTGTGTGCAGTTCATTCGAAAATGAAGGATTTAGATATGCAGAGGAAAAATCTTTCAACAAAATTAAAGTATATTTAGAAAATCTTTTACTATCCTAATCCTTTTTAATATTCAAATAAAAATATTAGAATTTCAATTTTAATGTTTAGAACTTGAGTCTCTTTTTTTTGTGCAGTGATATTTATTGTGACTGTTGTTTTTATGATTGTTAGCATTTAATATATTTATTTTGGAGGAAAAGGGTATTTAAGTCTGTTGGAATTAAATATAAAAATCAATTTTATTTATATCTAAAAGGATGTTCCCGATCCCAATCTAACATTGGTGTTTTCGATTGTTGGCAATAGGAGCAGATTTGGAAAATTGCAAAAATATATGTGATGTAGAACAATTTTCATATAAGCTATATTTGTATTGTGTAATGTGTCAAATAAGGTTTTACTGTATTTTTCTTTTCTTGAAATGTACTAGTATTGAACATAAATGTACAATATTTCTGTAATTGTTAAGTTGTAAATACCAGAAATAAAATATAAATGTATGACTTTTTGCTCTTGAATTTTTCGATAGTCACAAATATATAAATTATCTGTTGATTTAACATCGATTTTATAGAAAATAAATTGTTAACATGGATCTAAATTATTTGATGTATGCTTACCTAGTAAAAATAATAAAAGTTGAAAATATTAAGATATATTTTAAATGTTCAAAAATGTTATGTAATAATAAAATAAGTTTATGCAATAAAAAGAATGGTTGCCTTATTTAGCTGTAAGATTTTTGTGAAAGGAAATTTGAGGATCAAAACTATTAATAGAATTTGCGGCTTTTGAGAAAATTAACTCGGATATCCAAATAGCTGTTTACCTTATTCCACCTTCCAAGTAATGACTGCTATAATTTGTTTTCATTAATATGACTTTAATTAATCAGTTAACTGTGACGCCCCCATTTGAAAGCGCGCAGCGATGTGTGACGGAAATCGAACAATAATGAGTATACTCGTCATTCACAGTGTAAGCGTCTGTTAAAATATTAGATTTAAAAAAAAAAATCTGGGTTTTTATTTTATAAAATTGCCAATTTTATTACTAATACTTATTACTATTACTTATTTGGTTATTAGAAACATATATTACTCGAATAACGCAAGAAAGATTAAGTACATGTAAAGGTTATAAATTTTTAAAAAAATGGTAAAAATCAACTTTTGCCTTTGCTCCGTTTAGGCTAAAATCTAAAAAAAAAAAAATATCGTACATAAATTCGTTATACGAACTTGCACGCTGTTTCAATCGTGAGTTAATCTTAAATTTTTAGCGCGTTTTTCACATAGTGTAAAAAAAGCGCTATTAGGACGCAAATTTCGTCTTCGTTCCATATTTTGTCGTACCTTTTTCTCAGCCAATAATCAACCAATTGACCTCGGGTTTTCGGCATTTGTGTCCTAGATGAGCCGAATCATATTAAAATTTTTTTTCTTATTAAGTATAGTACTACTTTTTGTTAGTAAAAAGTTTATTAGTTGCATTATTGTAAAATACAACATGTGAAAAACGCGCTAAAATTACTTGGCCATGCCAATGATTGATATCTTGTTATTAGTTTTACTGCGGCCTGGCTTCAAACTATATTAAATATCTTGATAATAAATTACAATTTTTTCAGCCAATGATCACTACATTTTAAGTATGACGAGTTTATTTGTCATGACACAAAATCCTTCAACTTCTCCATGGTGAGTATACTTGTCAATCACAGTTAACCGGTTTAATTGTGTCAATCTCTGCTGAAAGTAGTGTTCTGCAGAGAAGATAGAAATAGTTTTAACAAAAATAATACAAATCTGACACTTTCGATTTGTGTACCGAATTTTAAAATTTGTTGAAATTTAGTTTTTAAATCTCAAGCAAATCTAATATTTAACATATCCAAGCAAAGTGTTTTCAAAAACGACAAACTTCATTCACAGTATAGTTTAATACCTCACTTTGTTTTGCCCCTTCATATTAAAGCTTAGTATTAAACTGTAGTTATACACACTCTATAACTAAAAAAAAAAAAAAAACGACACACCAAGAAGGAGTTGCCCAACTGTAATGAAATTTCGTATGCAAAGACATTTTCACCAAACACGCAAGTGATTAAATTTTAGTGTCCAATGAATGAATAGTTCTGCGAGCACAGAAGGTGTCTAAGAAGCGATTCTCAATCTGACAATCAAAATTTCTGTTGCATTGCAACTAAGGACACCTTTCAACGACTGAAAAAATGACTCACCGCAGGGTTTCAGCTCATTACGAGCAACTGTCAGAGTTTGAAAGAGGTAGGTTGGGCAAATCAGAGAATCGCTCGTCATATGGGCCGAAGCGATGCGGCCATTAGAAGATGCTGGCAAGAATGGGTGGACAATGGTAGATTTCAGCGTCATAAAAATGGTAGTGGTCGACCTAGGCCACAGCAGATCGGGAGGACAGATTGTTCGATCAGCTGTCACAGTATCTGAGTCATCGTTATCAACCATCAGACGTGCGACTCACACGAGAGTCCACCATGACCATTCACAGACGGCTGATAGAGCGAAATTTACGCCACCTTTCACTCACGCCTGCACATGATCGAGCCAGATTACAGTGTTCCTTGTTGGCTCGATCAGGTTGAAATCATGCTGACTGGGGATGTATAGTGTTTAGCGTCGAATCCGGCATCCAACTGTGTCCTGACGATAATCGAAGACGTGTTTGGAGACGGCCAGGGCAGTGTGCCGATCCTGCTTTCATTATTGCACGCCACACAGGCCCTCAACTAAGAGATGGTCTGGGGTGCCATTTCTTCTGTCAGTGAAGCTGGACCCCTTTGGTCGTCATTAGAGGCACTTTTACTGCACAGTGGTACGTCGACGACCATTCTGAGAACTGTCTTGCTACCGTTCCTTTTGCAAGTATCCTGGCCTTATTTTTCAGCAAGATAATGCCATACCACATGCGGCACGTGGGGCTATGAACTGTCTTACAGCTTGTCAAACACTTCCTTGGTCAGCCAGATCTCCAGATCCCTTTCCAATTGAGCATGTCTGGGATATAATGGGAAGGTGACTGCATCTACCAGGGAATGTTCATGACCTGGCCCGACAATTGGAGCAGTGACCATCAGGGTGCTTTATCACTCTATGCTACCTCGTGTGGCAGCTTGGATCCAGGCTAGAGGTGGGTCACACACACAATACCTTACTAAGCTCGTTACTTTGTAACTATGTTACTTTGAAATAAATCATTACATTTTACTGAAATTTTAATCATTTTCTATTCTGTACATAATCTTTCTACCCAGCAATTTTTGTGTCTGTCGATAACTTGTTTTTGGAGCGTCATTTTTTTGTTACAGAGTGTAGTTTATAAAAATATCATACAAATTCAGAGCTTTTTTTTATAGAAAGAAAACCTATTGAATACCTTAATATTAGGATTAAAAAATTTCGGTTTCCCTGAAATACCTTTTTTATTACGATACTAGCTGAAATGCGCGTTCTTCTCACGGGTTAAGTTTTAAAAACATAAAATTATCCTATTATAGCAATTATAATATTTTTTTAGGATGGGGGTAAAACCCTGTATGAAGTAGTATAACCAAAAATTTTAAAGGTATTTTGCTCGAATGAATGTTCACATTACAAATAATTTTAAACAAACTGCAATTTGGCCTCAAAGTAAATAATAATTTAACAAAAACAATTATTTCAATGTAAGAGAAAATTAGCATGCTAAAAAGTAAATAATTTAACAAAAACAAATATTTCAAAATAAGAGAAAAAATTAGCATGCTAAAAAGTAAATAGATATGAATGAATGCAAATATAAATAAAAATTATAATAGACAAGTGATAGCAGTAGTAAGTTTCTGCTATGGGAATTATGGGTGAAATAACCTGCAATAGATAAACTAAAATAAGTATTGATGATGATAAACTGATTCACTAAATACTATCATAAAATAAGAAATATTAGGAAACCTTCAACTGAAAAAAATTAAATTAGTATTGGATGAAATCAATACTAAAATATTTAATTAGTATGAACTAAAATCAAAATCTACCTAAAACTCATTGAAATAGTCCAGAACCAGCAACAGTACTGAATGAAGCAATTAATAAACCATGTTGCTAAAAAAATTAATGAAACAGTACTTTTTTGCAATATTTCTACTAAAAATTATAATTTGATTGCAAAGAGTAAACGAATGAGTATACATACAATAACAAATAACTATAGTGATAATTGAAATATATATATCACATATATGGACAGTATAATAACATAAAATATACATATAATCTCCAAGAAACTATGCGATGAACAAATTACACTAGGCAACAAAAAACAACATTTTGTCTGTTTCCTAGTTTTAAATATCCTATTCTAACAAATTTTGGGTTGAAAAAAGTGAATATGTGTAAATGAAATTTATTTATTACCTCTTGCTTTTAAGATATGCAACAGCTCATCTATCAATTAATGGGTAAATTTGAAGAACAAAACATTGCTAACTAATAAATGCACTAAGTCAAGTTTCAAGAAACAGTGTTCTTATTAGAAATCAGCAGTATTTTTTAGTTTATTTCCTGTGAAAATTTCTTTCTGTATTGCATCTTGGATGTCGACGGCAGAGTATGCCTTTTATCTGCTCAGCAGTAGTCTGCGAGCATTGCCTCATCCCAACGACCCTGATATCTACGTTTCCATTGATGTGATATCTTAATGAAACCATTCACTGTGTTTATTGCTTACACAGGGAAAAAATTAAGATGGGAATGTAAAAAATGGATCTTTTGGGACATGTGCCTCCTAGGTCATGGAATTTTTATAGGAGTTTTTCTCACCAACTTTTGATAGTTCTTATCTTTTTTGCTGCCTAGAAATCATAGTACCACACTTTTAAAGGCGACTTTCTGTTTCCCTTCCAGAATTAGATCAAAAGCTGGTTTCTTCATGATATTGCGTATTTGAGGGCCCACGAAGATTCCATCCTTAACCTTTGTATCACTCAATCTTGGGAATTCCGATCCAAGATATTGGAAAGCCTCTCCATCCTTGTTAATGGATTTCACAATGTTCTTCGTTAATTCCAGCTTAAGGTGCTGTGGTGGAAGCAAAATGTCATTTGGGATTACTAAAGGATCCTTTGGGGCATTTCTCTCACCGGAATTTAGATTTCTGGACGACCTTTTGTCTTGTATGTAGTGAGATTTTCGGTCTCTATTGTCTCGCAAAAAAAGAAAACAGCATTACTTGGTATGGACTAACTGCCTTCCCATGAGTAAAGCAATGACTTTCAAGTCACCCAAGTTCTTCCATTTATGATCCTCGTATTTTATTAACTCTAGAAGAGTAATTTCACATTTGCATAAGTTTCCTTACGGGAACGGAATGTCCATTGGGAATGGAAGGAAGAAGTTTGCCATTGGTGTAGTAATACTGTTTCCAAACAAAGCTTGGAAGAGTCTTTAAGCACCTCCTGTTATTTGGACCATAACTGATGTTCACGAAATTCATCAGGTTGTTGACATGAATACATGCAACCACATGTTCTTTCTTCTCAAAGAAATGAAGATCCTTTTCACGAGTCCTGTACTCTGTAACCTTGACGCCTGGTAGGAGTGGATTCCATAGCTGCAGTCTGGATGACAGGAGCTCTGCCTTTTGTTTTTGACAAGTCAAGATTTTTTACGAGGTCACTCGATTCTGTTTGTTGTAGTCTGTGAGGAATCGTTACTTGAATCATGCACTATCGTCTTCTTTGTTCTACTGATGCTCTAGGTTACATTCAGAACACACCTGCACAGGGCCGGACGATGACCTTTGGGGGCCCTGGGCTAACAATATCTGGGGGCCCCTAAATAATTAAAAAAATTTGCCATTTTCCTAAAAAAAATTTGTGCGGAAAAATTTAAAATATACGAAAAACTTGAGGGTTTTTTTTTATTTCAAACATTTTAATTACTTTATAAACAATAACATAATTTACAAAAAAACTTTTCTACACTTTTATGCTGCAAATCTTTTATTTGCTCATCACATTTTAATTCTTTAGTGAGATCAGTATTAATAAAAAGAAGTGATTAATAATTAAGTCTAGTATTTGTCATTGATGTCCTATGTTTGTTTTCTATATAGGACATTTTAGAGACTGCACGCTCCACTTCACTAGTAATAGGGAGCATTATGAAAATCTTTAAAATGGTAACAAATTTGAAAAAACGTCAAGTTTCTTTTCAAAAATTAAATTTAACATCACTACAAGTATAGGATAGCTCAGTTTGTTTTAGATAAGTTTTGAATCGAACCCCTTCATTTACTAAATGTTGATCTACGTCATCTAAATAAGGCATACACTCCCCAAAAAGGTCGTCGTTCTCTTTACTTTGATCTTGCAAATCCATCAAAAATTTTAATTTCTTACTGTATTCTGCACATACTTGACTTCTATTTAAATCAAGGCTTAGCTTATCTAACACATCAATAAACGTGTCCCTTTAAAATTTTTCTGACCCATACACAGTTTTTTCTGTGGATTTATCTACAAATTTTGAAATAACCCGTCTCTTGTTCACATCACTGTTTCTACTCTAGGACTTAATTTTTTTGGCTGCGTCTTGATACTCCTTTAGTTTTTTTTTTATCTGAATCATGAACATAGTTTATAAACGTTTTTAATGACATAATTAACTTATTCCCTTCACAGATGTCCAAACCAGGAGTCTGTAATTTTTTGTTAACTGAATTAAATCTTTCTAAAATTTCTTCCTAAAATATCATTAAAATAGCAGTTTCGAGTTTTGTTAGTTTATTAAATAAATTTACTGCCCCTTTTCGAAAATAAATTTTCATTTTCAATGTCACTAAATGTTTTAAAAATATTCATGTTAATACTATAATTATCTTTTAAGGCTTCAACAGCATCGTAGTGACAAGACCATCTGGTGTGACTTAAACTTTTTAAGGAAAATTTAAGTTTAATTCCACGATTTGGAAGTTCCCACCCACGGGTCAAGGCAGAAAAGAAAACATGCATATATGTGGGATTTGAAGAGGGAAAGGAAGTATCACTCTTTTTCTTCTTTCCCGCCGGCCGAAATGATTGACACTCAAACTTTTCTTTTTATTCAAGGATTATTTATTTTTTCATATCCGTTCGAAGCGCCTGTAGTGCGAGCCGCTGATTGGCTGTCTTTTTTTTTTATGCAATTGCATGATTTCGAAATGAAATAGTTTAGTCAGTCTGTGTTCTGGCTCACGGCATGTAGCCGACGGCTGTGTTGTTTAGCTCTTTAAATGAATGTAAATTGTCCCCTAGATGTTAAAACCAAATAAAATGTTTTTGTTAAACATTTTTGAGAAGTTATTTCTCATGAACTCTCACAGATTGGGGGTTCGTAGCCGGGATTGAATTTTAGGGAAATCCCCGCAGATTAGTTTGTCGGCTCTGATATGCTTGCGTGAGAAAAAAACAGCCAACTGTCTCTCGGCTTTTAGGAAGCCGTTACGATTTTGTTCCGGGCTCCAGTTTTGCGGATTCCAGTATTGTTCCGGGCTCCAGTTTTGCGGATTCCAGTTGTGTTCCGGGCTCCAGTGTTGCGGATTCCAGTTTCGTTCGGGTTCCAGTGTTCCGGATTCCAGTTTCGTTTCGGGCTTCATTCTCGCTCCGGCCCTGCAGTTTCCTCGTCTGGTTTTTTGTCCGGCACCGTTTCGCTTTTGTGTGTGTTCATCTATAGTCCTGCCTAGTGGACTCAAAAATTTCAGTGATCTTGCTGTATTGCCTCAGTGACAGTCTCGTGTTTCGTCAGTGACAATCTCGTGTTTCGTTTTCACCAGTGTCCGGTGTATATTTCAAGAGTGGACTACCTGAAGAGTCAAGATAAGTACTGTTTTGATTTTCACCAAATTTTGATTTATGGTGCTATGCTTTTTTAGTTGTGAAAAGTGAATAATTTCAAATCGTTAACTTGATCAGTATTGTTGTTTCGATTATTGATATTTTTATTTGATCAATTTTAGAATAGATTTGGTAATAGTATTGATGTTTTTGAAAGTATTACATTACAGTGTTATATATTTTGTGATAATATGATATAATTCTTTTCATGCAAGTTTCGGTTGAATTTGATCAATTTTAGTATAGATTTAGTAATTTTATTGATATTTTTGGTTTTTTTTGAAAGTATTACAGTACTGTGTAATGTTTTGTGCTAATAGGATTTAATTCCTTTTCAAGTGAGTTCAGTTATTCTTAATCATTGTGTGTGTTAAGAAATGCTTAGAATGCTAATTTCAGGTTATTTGATAACAGAAAAAAGTACATTTTCTTTCTTTTAAAAAACGAAAGTAGATTTTATTTCTTTTGAAAACGAAAGTAGATTTTCTTTTTTTAAAACCGAAACTAGGTCCACAGTTGTGATTTAAAACCAGTGTTTATGAATAAGTTATGATTTATCTTGTCAAATAAGAATGAAAAATCTTTATAGTAAGTGTTAGCTGTTGGTATAGTACCAGAGTTGAGTAAATCTTGTGATCCACACTGTTTGATAGTGCAGTACTAGGTAAGCATTGTGACTATTGTGTTGGTACTACATTGCACGTGCATATTGTTGAAAAGTGAACATAATCATATTACGTATAACATATTTGTGATTAATATCTCTTTAACGAGGTATGAGCCAATTAAATTCTAATTGTGTTTGAAAGGATAAAATTCTCTGACTTGTGCATGAAGTCATTGCCTAACGCGCAGTCTAAATTTAACCTTGTTTTTTTTTAAATCTTAAAAGTTGTTAGGGTGTAATTAAAAAGATTCTAAACACCAGTGGTGTGCATAACAGTGCATAGTTCTTGTTTGTTATGGTAGATATTATTTTTCAATATAAAGGTAGTGTCTTTGAATGTTAGTATTGGATTTCTTTTTGTTTTTTTCCAATTATAAAAGTCAGTATTGATAATTTTTTAGAAGCTAATTATTACTAGTGCCTCATTAAGTACCGAACTCTTTCGTAATGGCATTTTTAGCGAAAGGTAAAAAGGTGGATCTGGTGAACGTCTGTGAAGAACTCGGTGAAAATGTGCCACCGAACAGCAGAGTTCCCGACATTAAGCACATAATTCTTGAAAGTAAGAATTTTAACGAAGAGGCAGTCCGAATTATGTTGGATAGAATAATCGGAGAAAGACTTGAAGAAGCAGAAGCTGAGCGTCAGCAACTTGAACATGAAGCTGAGCGGCAACGACTTGAACGTGAAGCTGAGCAGCAACGACTTGAACGTGAAGCTGAACAGCAACGACGTGAAGCTGAGCAGCAACGACTTGAACGTGAAGCTGAGCAGCGACGACTTGAACGTGAAGCTGAGGCTGAGCAGCGGCAAATTGAATTACAACGTTTAGAGATCCGACGTTTAGAATTGCAGGCAGCCCCAGCAGCCACGACGCCCCCTGGAAGAACTGAGGAGGTTCATCATAAGATCCCTTTGGCACAAATCACGCCTAAGTTTGATGAGAAGAAAGATGAGATGAGTCTTTTTCTCGTCAACTTTGAGAGGCGAGCTGAGATGGCCAGAGTACCAAGAGAAGAATGGGTAGTTTACCTACTCCATGTGATGCCTCCGGAGATCTCTAACATGTTGGCGAGGGAGACAGCTGAAAACGCGAATAACTACGACTATGTTAAGGAGCTGGTTTTGAAAAAGTACAAGTTGTCTGCAGAAAAACTTAAAACTCTATTTTACAGACATCAAAAGGACCCTGAAAAGACTTGGCGTAGTTTCGCCCACGAATTAAGTTGCTACTTTAGGGAATGGATTTCTACTCTAGAGATAACCACTTTTGAAGGCTTAGTAAACCTACTTATTGCTGAGCGAATAAAGGCAAAAGCTCCTGAGGATATTAAAGATCATTTTTTTGGAGAGTGGCTCGAATTGAAACAGCCTGAAGAACTCGCCAATAAATTCGACGAATTTGAAAGCTTAAAAGATAGCTTAAGAAATAACCACCACGGTAGGAAACAGAATGATTGTCGTCCCAGTCATAACGACAAATCAAGGTTCCAAGATAATAGCAGAAAACTTAGCGACAACCATGCAAGGTTTAGAGACAACCGTGGAAAATATAATGACAACCATGGTAGATCTACAGAGAATCACACGAGATTCTACGATAAACGTCAAACAAAGACTGAACCGGGAGGCAGAGGTTCCATGCCAGCCCAAAGCAAGACTTCTGGACAGAAGAATTTTCGTTGCTATGAGTGCGATTCTCCTGACCACCTAAGAAATGCATGTCCCGAATTAAGAAGAAGTCAAGGGAATGAGATCAACACGCACTCTGACACGCATCCTGTTCACATCGTCAATGAAGTACCAGAAGAAGCAATATAATATCCAGATGTAGATTTGCAGAAGTTTACAAGACAGGTCAAGATAGGAGACTTTGTCGTCACAGCCTTATTGGATACAGGCAGTGTACGCAACCTCATACGTTTTGACGTCTACAAGAGGATGAATCCAAAAACTAAACTTTGGAGAGAATCAACGGTCCTGACCGGACTTGGTCAGGGACAAGTTAAAACACTTGGATCCTTCAGACATGTTGCGGAGATAGACGGACACGTTTGCCGTCTAGACTTTCAAGTTGTCCCCAGCGCAGCTCTTAAGTTTGAGGCAATCATTGGGTCAGCATTCCTCGCCCATGCTCCCTGTCCTTTTCATGAAGAAAAGGTGAAACCAGAATCTCCAGATTGGATTTTCAACATTTCGAAGAAAGAAGAGCAAGACGAGTTAGACCTGCGACACATTCAGAATGCTGAAATTGCCTGTCGCGTTGAAGACATGGTGTCTTCGTATCAACCAAAGAAGACGGAATCTACGGATGTATCAATGAAGATCATCCTTGAAGACGAAATACCAGTTTATCAAAGAGCTAGAAGACTCTCGTTTCCAGAACGACAAGAGGTCAATAAACAAATCGACGAATGGATCAGAGATGGAATCATTCGCCCTAGTTCGTCGGATTATGCTAGTCCGATAGTTTTAGTAAAGAAGAAAGACCACTCGACAAGACTCTGTGTGGACTATCGACAGTTGAACCGGAAGCTGGTAAAGGACAGATTTCCACTTCCTTTAATCGAGGATGTACTAGATAGACTTCAAGAGGCTCGAGTATTCACAACCCTTGATCTGAAGAATGGCTTTTTCCACGTAAATGTTGACGAAGACAGCAAAAAATATACATCTTTCATTGTACCTGATGGGCAGTACGAATTTAATAAAGTCCCGTTTGGCCTAAGTACAAGCCCAGGAGTTTTCCAGAGATATGTAAATAGCATTTATAGACAACTAATAAGTGAAGGTACAGTAATAACTTATATGGATGACCTAATAATACCTTCTTTGGATGAAGCAGATGGTCTTAGAAAGCTAAAGAAAGTATTTGATTTGGCAGTGAAATATGGACTTGAATTCAAGTTTAAAAAGTGTCAGTTCCTGAAAAAAGAAGTTGAGTTTCTTGGGTACGTTGTGAAGGAAGGAACCATACGACCTTCAGATTCGAAGACTCAAGCAGTTAAGAATTACCCTACTCCTAAGACAGTTAAACAAGTACTAAGTTTTTTGGGTTTAACTAGTTACTTCCGGAAATTCATCCCAGGATATGCCGGTATCGCCAAACCATTGAGTGATCTACTTAGAAAAGATCATCCGTTTACGTTTGAAGCCGTACAGAAAGAAGCTTTTGAGAGACTTAAGGAGACGCTGTCTGAAAGCCCTGTCCTAAGGATATTCAGGCAAGGTACAAGAACTGAGTTGCACACTGATGCGAGTAAATACGGCTACGGTGCCGTACTACTTCAAGAAGCTGATGACGGAATGTTGCATCCTGTCTATTATATGTCCCGAAAGACTAGCCCAGCCGAAGAAAAATACAGTAGTTATGAGCTGGAGGTCTTAGCCATTGTGCAAGCCCTCAAGAAGTTTAGGGTCTACCTATTCGGTAATAAGTTCAAGATTGTGACAGACTGCTCCGCTTTTCAGATGACGATGAGCAAAAAAGACCTGGTTACACGTATCGCAAGATGGGCCTTCCTCTTAGAGGAATTCGAATACGAAATAGAACATAGAGCAGGACAAAAGATGCGACATGTTGATGCATTGAGCAGGTATCCTATAATGATAATTACCGATACTATCACAGCAAAATTAAGGATATCCCAAGAAAAGGACGACTACATCACCACTCTTAAGTCCTTATTGAACGAGGGCCAAGATCAAGAGTACTTCATGAAGAATAAGATCCTGTATAAGTACGAAAATGGCCGAGAATTAGTCGTAGTACCAGAAGGAATGCAGACAGAGCTGATCAAGATGGCTCACGAGAAAGGACATTTTGCAGTCGCCAAAACAACAGATATTGTGAAGCAAGAGTTTTACATTCCGAAATTGCAGTCTAAAGTGGAAAACACAATAGCGCATTGTATACCATGCATC
>BMAO01032519.1:0-17462 GCA_019973975.1 Trichonephila clavata | reverse complement strand
TAATATTTATTTTCAATTGTGAAAGAAATGTGTGTTATTTGTTTTTAAGACTTGTCGCTTTTTTCTGCTATACAACTTGACACTACTCATTTTCATATCAGACTGAGGTCATATTTTTATTTATAAACCAGTTTGAGAAGAAGTATTAATCTTATATTATAATTCTATTAAATTTCCTCTGTTTCATGTTAAAAAATCGCATTTATTGCGAATCTGGGTAAAATGAAAAATTGAATTGTTTTTTTAAAAAGCACTTTTTGTCGCCTAGAAGATATTGCATCACCAAATTAAGATTTACGCCAAAAACACCACCGAAATATAGATTCAAGGAAAAAAATATCACCAAAAAGTGACAATAAGACACATGTTTCAAACATATCACAAAGTACAAAATAGCATCCCTTCCTAAATTAGTAACAAGAACTTTCTTTTAAACCAATTTAAGAATTTCCTTTCAGAAATTTTAAAGAACATGCTACAAATCGAATGTTTGCAGAAAAACACATATTTAGGTATTAATATATAAGATAGAAAGCAGAAGATCGAACAAAAATAACAGCTTTTAGATTTTCTGCTACGAAAACAACAATGAAACGATTTCATGTAAAACATGCATCCTTAAAAGTAATCATGTATATGAGTATAAAAAAATAAAGAAGTTGTTTTCACAATTTATTTTTAGCGCGTTTTTCACGTAGTGGAACAAAAGCGCTATTAAGACTCAAATTTCGTTTTCGTCTGCGTTCCATATTTTGTTGTAGCTTTTTCGCAGCCAATAAGCAACCAATTGACCTCGGGTTTTCGGCATTTGGCCGCATTTATGCCCTAGATGAGCCGAATCATATTAAAATTTTCCCGTAGTTTTTTTTCCGAAATTTCCTACAAATTTTCCTGAATTTCGCTAATTTATAACAAAACTTTCTCAAATTTTACCTAGTAAATTTATTGTTTGCAAAAATTTTAATTTTAAGTAATGTAGTAGTTAAGTTATTATTACTTGTATATACTTTTCCTTGTTAAACTTAAGAGAATAAACACATAGAAGAGAGTTTTATGCATAGACAAGGAGTTAAGTCACTTGTTCGGGCTTTTATAGCTTCTGCATTTTTTTTATTATTTTTATTTTTTATAGTGCTGATACAGATTTGTGTCATTATTTCTTTTCAGCTCAATAGTAGTACATTTAGAGGAGTGGTATAGTACACACACACACACTACTTTCTGTTTGTAAAAAGTTCATTAGTGGCATTATTGTAAAATACAACATGTGAAAAACGCGCTAAAATTACTTGGGCATGCCAATGATTGATATCTTGTTTTTATGTTGATAATTATAATTTATATGTTATCCACTTTAAGGCGGAGAGAGAGTACATAAAATGTGTTATTTGGATAAAATTGAACACATTTATGATTACATTTTTATTCGATTTCATTTTTCATTCAGTTAAATAAATAGTTTTATATGTTACATGTAATTAATCGCAAGAGAAATAAATACCCCAAAATTAAGCTTCTACTTTTGAAGGATTTAATTAAATCTTTTTTAAATAACTATCAATTAAGAACATTATTATTTAAGGATTTCAATCAGTAGGGCTTTGAATATATTCATTGAAATTCGAAGTAAATAAATAAAATATTGCTGGATGAACAGGTGTTAGATAGATGAATAGAGAGAGAATCGAAAGACACAGCAAGGAAACTAGTTAAAACTGGAAAAAGAAGGTCTGTAAACTCGGCTGAATACCCCTTGGTATCTTTTCCTAATTAAGTAGAAATACACGGAAATAAAATAGTACTTTATGGGACTTCTCATAGGGAAAAAAAGGAATCTTCGCCAGAATTTTTTTACAAATACTTCGTATGTGTCTTCATAATACATGAAAGGATAAATAACATTACTTTCCTGTTACTGGTGAACTCTTCTTTGGTTCTTCGAAAGCTACATTTCACGCTCGGTTGAGCTGGATTCAAAGTGTTTTGTTTCCTTTAATTGAAAGGATGAGTTTTAAAGAAATTGGATCCTAGATCCAATGTATCTTTCTCCAATGTGAAAAGGAGGAACTACTCTATCCCTGTCTAGTTAAAATATTCCTGTATAAAATGGTGAAACTCTACTTTAACAAAAGCAATATTTTCTGTTGTTATCAAATGCTTAACGATTGTAAAAATAATTTTATGTACACACAAATATCTTTAGTAACTCTATTGCCTTTTAAAACTAGATCGAATACTAAATATATTAACACCAAAAAAAAAAGAATTTCCTTTCATTTTGATATATAATAGCCTACAAGATACGTTCTGGTTATTATTATGATTAATTGCATGCAATAAGAGGTTTCATACTTTTTTTAACATAATTTCCTATTAATATTATAGGATGATAAGTTTTGAATTGTTGGAGAATTTTCATAAAAAAAAGGACATCTTGATAGTTTAAGAAATTTAAAACCAATTTTTACATTTCAGAAAAATAACAAGCCTTTTGTGTTATTAATATTTATGATTTTTTAAAATATATAAAATGATTTTCAAAATTGCACAAGTCTTTATTTCTTTTTAGGAGAATAATTTTAGGCAGGTTCAAATGGAATTTCGGATTTTTAAGTGAATATATAAGGTTAAATATATATATATTTTTTAAATCTGCTTATTTAAACAGATTATTCTCCATTTGTTTCGATACAACTTTGTCAGCAAGGTTTTGATGCATAGATGTCTGTTTTCATTAATTCTGATCCTTAGAATCGATAAACCCTGATATGAAATTTTTCAGACTGCGATCTTTTTTGCCCGTAAAAACTGTTGTAAATATTAAAAAAGGAAAAGTCCGTTTACTGTAAAATCCAGTAAACTAGCTAAGTTCTGCAAAATTTCATATTTTAATATTAATTTCGAAATTGTTTCGTACAACGTATTTAACCGAGCGTTGTAGTGGATAAAGTATTGGGCCAAGTTAATGTGAGCACAATTATAAATTTTTAATGTATTGGCAGCATAACATTAAGAGGATTCTTATGTTGTTCAAATGTAATTTTTTTAAGTGCCATGAAGGAATGTTTATTGTTTAAAAAATACATTGTTCATTAAAGGGGGAGGTAGTATAACAAATGAAGCACATCATGCATGTTTCAGTTTATCTTATGTTTAATATTGTTGATGAAGTTACAAAAATTGTTTAAAGGATTTACTTAGGAAACCGTTACCAACAACTTGTGACTGATTTCTACTAGTTTCTTCTTTTTTTTATTTAAAACAAAATGTTTATTTCAACCAACCTTCATCGAGGAACCAAACGTGATTTATGTAAATGAGAATATTATATAAATTTGGGTTTCGCGAGTTGAAAGAGAGTGAAGTAAGAGGACAAGTTAAGTTAAGTGAAGTAAAGTGAAGCAAGTGATGTGTTGACACGTAGTTGTGACAAGCTGAAGTTGATACGTTTGATGTGTGCAAGTAGAAGTGGTTAGTGAAGATTGAAAAGCAGTGGAATTAAAGATTACAGAGAGCGGAGCCATCATCATTTGATCAAGCTAAAGAAAGTGCCTGAATTTTCCCGATAAGGGTCCGAAGCATTAAGGATACAGGTATCGTACTCTTAATTAAGTAAAAGCTGATTATTTGTGTGCGACATAGTTGTAAATGAAATTACAACTACAAATTTTAAGCTGTCTTAGATTCAGTTGAGAGTCTGTAATAGTATTTGAGTATCTCACCTCTGCACTCTACCATTGTTTACATACTTTAAATTAGAATTGTGTTGTGCCTGTTTCATAATTATTAATAAGAATTAATAAAACCAAATTAGATTGGAATAAAGTATGTGGTTATTTAGTTCCTCCTACACATCTAGCCGGGTTTACAGATAGATATGATGGTTGGAATGTAAGATGTAACCAGAGGTTACCAGAAACTTACATAGCTCCTAATTAAAACTGCAACACCGGGAAGGAAGCTCGATTTATAAAACTTCACTTATATTGCACGTTCTAAAGCATGGTAGGACCAAAATTAAATCAATCAGCTATTGTGTATGTTAGCTAAAAATGATCTAATCGATTAAGCCTCGAATCGAACTGGTATGGATAACGGATACAGGCGAGTCATTCTATGTTGCATTAAGTCTTTGGCACAGTTCATCAATTTCATTTGCTGAGAAGTGATGACAGTCCGATCTCTCTTAAATTGATCACCACATGTTTTTAATGGGTCTGCAAAAAACATGATGTTTAAGACAAGTGTCGATCATCTGTGTCGGGGCGGGTTAGTACACGACGCGCACTGTGCTGTCTTGTGCTATCTGGTTGGAATTAGACGTTTTCGAACTTTTCAAGGTAGGACCCAACCCTCGGCTTTAAGAACAGGGAAATAAAAACCGGTTGCTGAAATTACCGATGACTTATATAAGAAGGACTTTTGCAGTTTACTCAAAAGTTTCCACAATATTACGCCAGGAATATGACATAGTATACCAGCAACCAATTCAGAGGCCAAGTGCAACCTCTTATCTGTCCCCTGACGCTTAAATGTCCATCTTAAATCTGTAAGAAGAACCTGGACTCATCTGAAAAGACAACTTATCTGTACATTTTTGTCAGTGGGTTCCGCACTCTCACTGCAAAGTAAAAAAAAATCGCCACAATGATCACCGTGGAGCTAGTCTATGACAAGTTGTCAACCCATGGCACGAGTGCCACAAAGTGGCACGGTGGAGTTGTAAACAGTGGCACGCAAAGGCTTACCGATAAATTTTAAAATTTTTTAAAAGATTAACCATTTTTGATTAGAAATTTTAAAAATTAACCATTTTTAAAAACTAATAATTTTGAAAAGATATACAACCATTTTTTTTTACAATTGTATTGAAGTAGGTTTGTCTCAGACAAAATATCTCAAAATTAGAATCAAAATATGATAATGAATAAATGTTTTCTGATACGAAAGTAATAAAATAAGTATCACAAAACTAGCAGATGTGTGCCTAATATAACATATTTTTTTTAGAATCTGCAAGAACTCTAATCCTGATATACATGACATGGTAAAAAAAGGTAGTAATTAAAAAGCCGCATTAATTAAAATTACTCATTTATATATATATTATATTTTTATTTTTTTTTTTTTATATATATATATATATATAACCTAATTGATTGAACTTGTAAAAAGTTTATTAAAATAAAGACTTAAAAATTTGTGCTTTCGTCTTATTTAATATATTACTTTAATGTTGACTAAATAGACTTGCATTAAAAATTTGCTGTTTGAGTAAGAATCACGTAATAAACATATAAGTAACATTTTTTTTTTTTTTACTTCTCCATACTTGTCGGTTGGTAAACATGGAAGTGGCACACATAATTATTTTTTTATCAAATAGTAGCACTCTTCCCAAAAAGGTTGGTCAACCCTGGCCTATGATATTCCATATTTTATCACTCTGTCCGTACACGTACTTGTACTGCAAACAAGCACATTTCTAATTTATGGTTTGAGATGCATCTTTACGATCCTTCAATATCGACCAGACAACATAGGGCTTTACTGGTGTGAGGTCACAGACGTCCTTCTTAGCGTTTAGTATGACTTTCCTGAACTCTTCGATTCCTTATCTAGAAGCAGTTGTTGGATTTCTATCAATTAAAGTAGCACTCTTATGGAGTAATGAACCAAGCTGCAAATCGGCTACAAACCTGGCACTATCGGATTAAGACATGTGCCTGTATCAATTTCTCTTTATACGAAGCATAACTTGATCTATTCGCAAGCAGCCAACATTCAAATGCGATTTTCGAATGAGAAACTCGATGCGTAAATACATTCTGAGATAAAAAAAAAATACAAATTTACAAAAATATAATATACTTATAAATTTATCAGTACTGCACAATGTATTTGATAAGTGATTTAACAATACTAAGTAAGAACAAGTTTATTTGTTATTAGTGAACCCATGAGCTTTTATAAAATTATATCCAATATTTAAAGCTTATCTTGATAATTTATACAACTTATAATTAAAGTCGTATTGTATCTCTAACGACAATGTGCTTTATTACTGAACTTAATAAATTATTATTCTACGGGGGTGGGGGCTGCTTTGAAAATTATGATTGAAAATTGTGTCACAAAGATTGAAAGTTTGAGAAGCACTGATTTACATAACCCAGTACCTTCCTTCTGTCATACGAATTTGGCATTACTTTCATTTCTCCTTGAGGGTGTTATACAATTTCAATGACCAGCACATACACAATGTGTATTCACTTTCAGTGAAACCAAAACCGGTTGAAACATTCATTTCTTTTGAAATATCAACTACCTGTCGAGTAAAGATTGTCGTTAAAGAGAATGTCCCACATAAGGCGATGTTAAATACTGTTTTGTAAATGAATCAAAAATTTTAATAGATCAGATCTAGTAGTCTATGGATCAAATAAGTAATGTGCACAGTAACGGTCTTCGAACTTAGAAGAAGGACTCAGAAATTATCTTAAATAATCCATGGAGCTCCTGAAATTCACTTAATGTAGAAATAAAATATATTTTACTAAAACACAAACACACAAATATTCATAGAAACTTCCAAGTTATTTAAAAGTAAATTAGTTTTATTAAAAAAATTTCAATTTTAAAATGTCTATTTTTTTTATCTACATATGTAAATTTTCCGGTTACTTGTTATAACTAAAATGTAGTTTTATTTTGTCATTTTTATTTCCTGTAGCTTTTTTTCTTTTCTTTTTTTTTAAAGGTCATTTAATGATAAAGAACCCTTAAAAGGTATTTTTAATGAAAATACATTTTACCTAAGCTTTCCCTAAACTATTTTAACTTTTATTTATTTATTTATTTTTGTTTATATTCTATCTGAGGATGTAATTATATTATGCATGTCAGGATTTGAAAAGAATTACTTCCTGGACTTGATGTTTAGAAAAAGAAACTTAATGCTAATAAGAAAGGCTGATAAATCCTCATGCTATTCGCCGCTTTCTTATCGAGAAAAAATGTTACACATTTTTAAAAAATAAATTACACCTTTTCATTAAATGTTTTTTATTTCACTATCTATCTTTTTGTTTGTTTCGTATACGAAAATTATATTTCCTAAAATTTAAAAAGAAGGCAATTAGATATTAATTTCCTCCCTTCTCAATTTGCTTTTTATTTTTCCTGGAAGACTATTTTTGTATTCCTACATGAATTTTTATTGAGCAATATTGTCAATATTATTATTAAAGTATCCTACTACTTACGAAAAATGTTTTTCTTAAAGTAATGATATGCGGATTTTCTTTTATGGGTTTTAGATTTATATAGAACATTTTAAGAAAAATGCTAACATTAAGAAGAGAAAAAAACTATTACTATTAAAATTGGGAAAATAATTGATTAAAATTTATGAAACATTGCATAAAACGGGATGTACAAAAAGTCTTTATGTACATATTCTAAATTTTTGAATTTTGATGCGTTACTTTGCTGGTCCTTTTTGAAATGATTTTTAGGATAAGAGATATTTTAATATTCTTACAGAAACTAGTGAGCTTTATCTTAGTTATTATATGAACTTGACTTATGGAAAACAGTGATTATATTCACATAAAGAACACATTTTGTATTAAAACAGTGATTGATACATCTGAACTTTAAAACACTAGTATTATATACAGAACAACCCCGGGCTGGAGGCAAGGTTGACTCAAACTTTTATCCCTTCAGTGGGCCGATAAATGAGTACCAAGTTTCCTTTGGATTTTAACAGTGGGAGTTTCCCATCAAATTGACCACCTGACCGGAACATCTGCTCATGCACCTCATAACCCAAGGTCACGTGTACTGAGCTGGGCACAGTAGGCCTTGACCTTCTTGGGCTGTTACGCCATCGAGTTATGTTATATAAAGAACATACACAAATAGTTTTAGTTAATTATTTTTCGAAACTTTTTTAAACTATCACTGTTCCCGTTTAAACATTATAGTATAAGAAAACACATTTTAAATTTTGAAAGTTTTTTTTTAGTAATTAACACTTGTATATTGGTGAAAATTCCCCTGATTTATTCGTAATGTCTTTTTCTCTCTCAGACAATACACAGTTTCTGTTTTTTTAAGAATCTTGAGTTTTCTTTGCAGTTAGCAATGAATGTCTCTTTGTGTTGATAATTTATTCTTCTTCAATATCAACACCTTTTCAGAAGCGATTGGTCGCATAAGTCTATGTATGTGCAGGGAAGTCTAATGAATCTTAGAGGCCCAGGGCCTAGAGACATCTTAATGTTTTGAGGCCCTGGGCCCCAATGCAGAAGAAGTCCCTTCCTGAGATCTTTAAAGTGTATTTCATGCACTGGCAAATACTCCTACAAACGGTAATTTGAAACAAATAAACGTGCACAGCTCACAATATCACAAACTTAGACTTAAGCCGGCTTGGCCGATGGTCGCATTTCAATTAAATGAGTTGAATGGTTGCTTAATTTTAGGCCTAGGTCTAGACATGGACTTATAATCTATGCAATCTTATCACTTTTGCCAGTTGACATGCAGTTTGAAATTCCCTGTTTTTTGGAGATTATGTACGGGAATAATATTTGACCACATTAAAATTATCCGGATCACGATCCTATTAAGATAGAATCGAGAACGAAACGAGGCCCTCACCGAGGGAGAGACCCTGGGCCCGGGCCAGTTGGCCCATGCCTTAAGACGTCCATGTGTATGTGATATTCAGAGTGTTCAATGCAGCAGTTCGTAGACCAGGTGTTTGCACAACTTTCCTTCTTCCTTGACCTTTTGGTGCATGCACTAAAAAATTGGGTTCAGAAGAGATTTGTCCATATACAAGTTTTTGGTCGGTTGAACAGCAATGACTGTAGTCTGCATGTTAGACTGCATACAGTCAACGTTACTTCCAATTACAATTCCAAAATAGTTTTGAAGTATATCGATGAATTTGGCGGTCAATCTACCTTTCTCTTCTAAAACTTTCATAGATTTTTTTTCAGTTTACGCAAACAAAAGCAAACTCTCTTCTGCACATGTCCTATGCACACATATTTAACTACGCTTTCAATCCCATATATCTATTTCACATTATTGAGAGCCTTTGATTCACCATCCCCATAATACGGTACATATCGAAGACCTCGTTCGCTTCGGACCTTTCAAAAGTCCTATAAGCACCAAAAGTTTCATGTTTGATGCTAACCATTTGTGGTTCTTACACATGCTATATACCAGTATTACACTTTTGTTTTGAGAATACTCCGTTGTTTTTCCAGTTTTTTTACACATTCGCAATATTGACTCAACACTTCTATGTCTGATATTTTTCAAGAGTCCACAGAAATTTCAGAAACACATGCATTCAGTGAGAAGGAACTACGCTCTTGCCATGTATCATCTACACTAACGCCGCACTCATATGAACACGTCAGTCAAGAAGGATATCGCAGACTCCAACATGGAACTGTTTGCAGCTTGTGACGCATCATGCAACAAATTAATTTTCTGTTACTGGAATGTACGTTTTGACACATAAAGAATATTTAGCATATTGAACAGATAGTTTCTTTCCAGTTGAAAATCCTTTGCTAATATTTCTCATTCCAAAGACAGTATGAAGATTTATAGGATTGAATTTATCCATCTTTGATGTGAATGTGAAACTTTTTTGAGAAAGAACATTGTTTGCATTTGAGACTGAAATTTGACTGTACATCAAGATTGGAATCTACAGTCAAGTAGAGTTCTTGATTAAAACAAAGAGATCAAGAAAAAATGGGGAATATTAGTATCATCATTTCGATGTCGAAAATTATGTTACCACTGAGAGAAAGAGAGTTTCCGAATCAATATAAAATACACCATTACATAATATTTTTCCCAATATATTTGAACTAATACTTTCATCACTTATTTTCTTTTAGAGTGTCCTAAAATTTCCAATAAACTTTCGATTTTCTGACGAATATTTATTTTGTGTCCCATGGCAGAAATAGAAAGGATATTTAAAATAAAGTTTTAGGAAGTACGAAAGCTGATGAAAAAATTTCTGTAAAAAACTAAATGCAAAAACTTGCCTGGATGCGATGAGGTTTTCAAAGAGACTTCAGGAAATACTGCTTCGCTCTTCACGAAGTCCGATTTCAATGACTTGCACAGTAACAGAGAGTTTTGGTCTTGCAGAACCACTTCGTCAAAGTATGTCCAAACGTGATAGATCATATTAAGATCAGGAGAGCATGCTGACCACTCCATACACATTGTATTATTTCAGCTTCTAGAAATTTCTCTACAAGATGAGCCGTATAAGGTCTGGAATTACCTTGCATTAAAAGAAAGGAATCTTTAACGTATTTACCGTAAAATACAGTATGAGGTTCTCAGAATCTCATTTGCATGTTCTCTGATCATTCAAATTTCCATTCCAAAGGATTTACATGTCATTATATCCACCCTATGCGGATTTAAACCCATATCATCAAACCACATATTCTGTAATGTGATCTTTCCATATAAAATATAGAGTTTTTTCCGAGTGCTACTTTCCTGCCATAACAAAGTGTCTAGTGTCATACTCTAATTTGAATCGCGACTCACTTGTAAACAGAACTTGTTTCCATTCTCGTATTTGAGCACCCTGCTTTCTTCCAGGCACATGGTGTCTTGCTGTCAATGGAATAGATCATTGACATAAGTGCACAAAAAATACCAGCATAAAGCCTGTTTCAGATTATTTGGCGTTATACCCTTCGGCTTGTAACCAAAAGAAACTGACTTTGAATCTTCGTCGCATTGTCTATTATGTCTTAACGGGTTGTTAACAAGTATATCGGACCTTTTTTGATGTGTGCCACGTGGATAACTTCGTTATTACCATCGTCGAACATGTCCTGTTTATTGGATTCGATTATACTGTCTTACAAAGACACTCTTCGCCGTTCCAATAGCTTCAACTACAGTGTTAGGCCGGATTACAGTCTCTCATCAATACTTTAAGACCTGAATTACGTTAGTTCTCCTTGTCGTGACATTTTTCAGGCTCCTTTACTCAAAACAGCAGCCAAAAGGTTGAATTTCGCTATTGAGGCAACAAAAACATTAATTTCTACGAAATGTTGATATTGACTCTTATTTTCCTTCTCTGGACTTTGAAATCATGAACGCAAATAAAGTTTTCTTTTTTTCTGTTTTCTGCTACATTTATGGCTTTGGATATTTGTTTTTACGTAATTTCTTTAAATCCATGTGCTCCCTTAATCGTTTTTAACAGTGTATCTTAACTCCTACCAGGTTCATTTTAATTCTGATTATGGATAAGGAAATGTACATTTTTTTATTCTTATTTTCAAACATGCATATCTTTTTAAACATACTAGAACCATTTGCAAAGAAATTTGTTTTAAACATTAATATAAAAAACATCTTTAAATAATTGATTAATTTACTTGTGTAGTAGACTTTCTGTATGGTAGAAGTCCTAGATTGGGATTTAATTCACACTTACTATGAGTATAATGCTTAGAATATCCAGCTTTTATCTTGAATTACAAATTCTATACACATTTTTTGCAACTAGATATATGATTATGGAATTATTAATCAAAATTAACCGTGTATGATAAATTTAAAAAACACGGAACTGTACATAGCCCAACATTGCAATCTGGACAGTAGAATCTTATTTCTCTCCTTCCCGTTACTATCTCTATTTGAGAAGCAAATAATACACTGCAGTGGTGGATTAGCTCTCTTCTTGTTGGGGAAATCTAGGCAACGAAGAGTCCTTCAGACAAGCGTGAACAGTGGTGTTCAGATTAAGGATGCCCTCTTTAGCAAAAAATTCCACCGATTAGTACTTTTCAATTATATCTAAACCATAAAAAGTACACGTGAAATAACTTCGAAAGGACCGATTACACATTGTAAATTTTACAGTGCCGGACCACTCGGGATGAACAAGGAATGGCATATTTCGCTGCCCAAGACCATCTCAGGAAAAGCTGGGAAGGTGTTATTGCCGATTATCTTTTAAGATGTTATTTGAATACCCAGTTTTGGTATTTTTATTGTTGTTTCTTTTTCAGTTGGAGCATTACTTACATGCTTATTGCTAAGTAGTTTGAGATATGCATCTGCACGTAATTTTGAAGGTTTGGTAAGAGTATTATATATATATATTGATCTAATAAACTTTCCTTCATTAATTTACCAAGATTGCAACTCGAGGCTGACTTTAAGTCTGTCTAGTCATGGGCTTAACTTAGTGTATCTGATGATCTGCCAAGACACGTTAAATCTGTTCAAACTCGAGGGATTTGCATTGCATAGTAAAAGTTTTAGAGAGTCATTTCAAATGTCGTTAAAAGTGAAAAAGTGAAGTGTCAAAGTCAGTTGGTCGTCGTTCAGAATTGCGAAACGTGTCATAAATAATCCACCTTTTGCTTCGGAGCGCAGTGTTTAAATAATCCAATTGCAATCAATATATTCAGTATTTTCAAACGCTTAAGATATGTTGTAATTTGTTTAAGAAAAATTTCATAATATCAGTAACAAAAATTCCCCACCTGTATTTTGTAGTAAAATCTTGATAAACTTGATCAAAATAAAAAAATATGATTGCACGTAAAACTTACGTTTTATAATAAACTATACTGAACTATCACTTAGTTTTTACTTATTTGTCTTCCTGTTTTTAAAAAAATTGTGCTATTCATAATATCTAAACACACCAAACTTCGTAAAGATAAAAATTGTAAAAATCTACTTAAAAATTAATATAGCAAAAATACTTCAGTAAAAAAGTTCAGGGAAAGGAGTTCCAACGCGGCCAATCACCAAAGATGCACGATGAACAATATCATCAACAAGTGAATCTTCCTCTGGTATTTTCTTTAAAACTGATATCAAAACCATTCTTGAAAAGCATTCAGAGAAAAGCATTGAGCGTTTACATAAAATCGGCTTTACATTACCTTTCCATTAATTCAGTGAATAAGCCACACATCTCTTTCTATAGTATACTTCCCATTGTTTCTTGTTCTGTGGAGGAACTGGAAAGGCAATATTTTAAGCTTTAATATGGAAACTAAATTCTTCAATTAAGAAAAGATAATTAAGATTGAGCGGAATGATATTATGAGGATATTCAGTTTACTCAAGAGAAATTTGAGGAAAATGGAGTGTTTCAATTGGCAATTTTTTGAGGTTGGAACTGAAATGGGAATTCTTAATATAGTGAAACCAATACTTTAACCAGCATATCTCTATATATAATAAGATTTACTTAAAAAAAACTTCGTTATAAATGTAAAAATATAATTCATTAGATAACTTTTAGATCTAACTTATATGACCATGCTAGTCGAGTGTTCATGTTTCTCGAATTCATGTCTTGCGTTGGTCTCGGATTCATGGCCGGCATGTCATGAGTTTCAGCCTTAGTAGAGGGACTATTGCACTTAAATTCTTCCCGTTGATATGGTGAGTAAGATTGGAGAAAGGGTTTGTCAGCTTAGGTTACTTAACCCGTCACCTGACCCAGGTTCAAAATTAAGTGACCCATCGACAATATCGTTACTGTTGCTTTATAAGGCAACGTTAACCTTCTTGCTGCACATCCATGATTTTTACGGGCAAACGTAGATGTAGCAAAATTTGACCAAACCCGTGATTTCGATGTGCATTTTTCTACTACTTAGCGTTTGCATCTCGTGCTGTTCCTGTTTATGTTTTTATGTTCATATTTTTATGTTCTAAATCTATATTTTAAAATGAAACTTCTTTTACAAAATCTTTTTGCTTATTTTAAATCTATGATGTTGGATTAATGCAGCGTTTTTCAAACTGTGGGGCGCACTCCCTAGAGGGGGGTGTAAACTCTACAAGGGAGCGTAAACATATTAAAAAAAAACAAAGATTATTTTAAGGCTACAGTGGACAGTAAAAATTTTTTTTAAAATTTGTTACACACATGCTCCAAATTTTGACTGCCAGTATTTAAGTTATAACTAAAACCATATAAAAAATTTGGTGAGAAAAAAATGAGTAGTTTTTAAGAAATTTAAAATTTTTTAAAAAATTTAACAATAATTTAAAAATTTCAAAACGTTCCATGCGTTTTGATTTTTTAAAAAATTTCATATTTTTAACTGATTTAACTTCTTTAAGCAATTCTTTAGAAATTTATGCATGTAAAGTAATGTTTTATATGATAATTTACAAAGTATGGGTAAACGCAAATTTTTATATGAAATTTTCAAGAATTTTAATGACTTTATACATAAAAAACTTTAATTTCTTCTTTCACCCTATCACTATTGCTACAATGCATCCAAGAAGTTATAATTACATATTAGAAGAATACTTTTGGAAAGTTTTGTTATAATTGGACAAAAATTGCAACGCATGGAACATTTTGAATTTTGGTTCCGAGGCAAATTTTTGATTTTGAGAAAAACAGCTTTTTTATTTTAAAGGAAAATAACTTAGCTTTTTATAAAAAAATGAAGATATAAATATAAATTTGAAATATAAAAACACTAATATCATAACAAATGTAATATAAGTGCAGAATATATACATATAAGTGCAATATTTATTGTAACAGTCACATCGACATGTGGTACAGATAGTGATAAAAATTGAAAAGTAAGCTAGAACTTTCTAATAATATCAGAAGTAAATTAGCAGAATGTATTCCATTATTATTTTATCTCAACCGGATAATATATTATGTATTTCATAAATCACAATAAGTAAAAATAAAGTATTTCAATAGGATTAAATTACAAAAATTCAAAACAGTTTCGAGGCAAATTTTTGTTTTTGTGAGAAACAACTATTTGATTTTATAAGAAAATAACTGATTTTTTAAAAAAAATTAAAGATATATAAGTATAAATTTGAAAAACACTAATATCATATAAACATAAGATAGGTGCAGAATATATAAATAAAAGATTCTGCAATATTTATTGAAACAGTCACATTAGTATGCGTGGTATATATAGTGATAAAAATTGAAAAATAAGCTAGAACTTTCTAATAATATCTATAAAGTAAATTAGTAGAATGTATTTCATCAACCAGATAATAAATTATATATTTCGTTAATCACAATGAGTAAAAATAAAGTATTTCAATACAATTAAATTATAAAAATGCAAAACAGTAATAAATTCAATTACACATAAAAGAAAACTGTCGCTAAATCTGAAAAAAATTAAAAAGCACCGGCATTATAGGCTACATCTTTATTAGTAGTATTTCTTTTCCTTTTCTCTCTTTTCACAGAAATGTTTTGAGAAATGCGTCGTTTATCCTGTCTTTCAGCAATAGTCAAAGAAAAACTATCATTAAGGTTTGAGTCCTCTTTTGATTCAAGTGATTTTACGTAGCCCAAATTGTGCTTTTCGACGGCATCCGTAACTGCTATTTCTAGCCTCCTTTTGGATACGAATACCTCTTTTGGCATTTTCGCCAAATGCAGCTATGCAGACTTTCATTACAATTCTGCGTCTTGCCTCCTACGCATCTTTCAAGAATGGTGTCTGAAGCTAAACGTTGGTAAACAGGCATAATTTTTTCACTACTTGTTGTGACAAGCAAGTTCTCATTGAACTATGTGACCCTGGGGTTTCACCTTTGGCTATTGCTCTTTTATAAAAACACCATGATGATTCCCCTTCAGGACACTTACCATGCGTAGGCTTTTCGTCAGTTGACGAGCATGCATCAGGCTGGCATATATAGCAGTTTTCATTTTTTGGGTATTAGGAACATTATCTTTTATAGCTTTTCTGTAGTAATTTTGCAACTTTGTTATATTTTTATCCGTAAGGCTTCCCTGCTTACGCCCACCAAGAGTCACCTTCTTCACCTTCCACTCTTTTACTTTGTTGCGTAACGATGTACCTAGCCTCTTCGCAACATGATTCAAGCACTCTTCCTTTTCGATTTTTACCTCAGAAACCATATACTTCATTTTCTGACAAAAATTGAAAAGTTTTCGAGTCACCATCACTCAGCATGGAAACGAATCTCATTTGGCAATCACTTATTGACCGTCTCCACATAATTAGTGCAGCATGCATCTCCATGGCTCCAGACGTTCCATCGAAATTTTTGTCACACTCATCCATATGTCCTTTTTGCCAAATGTGAAATTCCGCACTATCGGCTCCCATATCTCGACCAGTAATTATGCAATTATGACAGTATTTCGACAATACTTCAAAGTCAAGAACAAGTCCACTAAGGACATCGATGATTATTCCTAAATCCTAGGTTAGATGTATGTCCTCGCTTTTGCCATGTACCGTCATATGACACTCACGTCAATGATTTCCTGATATTTTAGAGAAGAATCAACTTTTATGTGAGCTTCTCTAGCTCCTTGACGTGACATTTCGAGCATTTTTTTTCTTCACTTCTTTGTTTTTAACCGATAAGTTGTGCATGCATTTGGCAAATGTTTTTCTGTCCATTGTTGGCATGTTGAGCACAGATGAAAAAGTTTCCAAAGCAGCATGCCCTCTGCCTATGGATAGGAAGGCACTCACCAGCTTGCTGTTAATATCATGTGAATTTTTAGACTCCCCTTGGAAACTTGAATACACACTTCCATAGCTTTCATGGCATGATTCACATAAAAGTTCAATTTTTGTAGAATATCCCATGGATTGGGTGTTGTTTTATAACAAGGCACAGTTTGTACAATATTTGCAAGGAACTTTTTGCAATAGTTCAGAAAAACACAGCCTTGTGGGTGAAAATATAACTTGCCTCAGGTTGGGAAGATGTACTTGGGTCAGATAATGGATCCCTCTGTAATATAAAACTGTTTTTTTCATCAACAGTTTCAGGAGATTTCTTGCCATCGCTTCTTGCTGTTTTCAGACAACAACTTCCTCCTTTTGGTAGGGCGACCTTTTGGTTTTCTATATCTCGATGATATAAGATCCATACTAATAATTTTAAACAATAAATGCGATTTAAAAAGAGCTTTAGTTCTGAAAAGAACTTTTTGTTTTGGTAAAATAAATATAAGGTTTGAGTAAACTTGAAAGAAAAATGCAAACCGAAGTTTGAACAAATTGTAAACAAATAATGTCAATTTAGGTCTCAGATACAGTTAAAGCAAAGTGTTGCCAACCTGAACTTGATAAATTAACATTTAAAAATAAAAATTAGTGAGGCTTTGTCTACAGTAAATAAAATTTTTCCTGTCAAAGTGCATGACAGCTACAATAGCATGACATTAGAAAATGTAAACAAAGGGGCGTGGTCATGGATGACTAATTCGAAACTACCCTATAACTCAGTAAAAAATGCATAAAACCAAAAAAATTTTTTGCGTTTGATAGAGAGGCTAATAAGATATTATAATCAGCAAAAAAATTTTTTTCGATATTTTGGACAATTTTCCACATTTTAACTGTCCACTGTAG
>BMAO01032518.1:0-21553 GCA_019973975.1 Trichonephila clavata | reverse complement strand
TTTGCAGTGGCAAATAATATTTGATTATCATATTCTTGCCAGTAATTTATTAACATTTAAAATAAATTTCCCATTTCTTTACGAAGAATGAGGCATGTTTATCTTTCAACTCATTAACAAAAAGTTTGCCAGTAACAAAAAATATTCGTGAGGTTACACTATTCAGCTGTCAGATCCAGAAGAGAACTATTTATCAACGCTGAATGTATTTTTGGAAATATTAATTTACTTAGAATGTTGCATTGCTTCTACATTCTAAGTAGATAAGACGTAATCGATTAAATGAGCAGAAGATTTATTCGAGAACGTCTGCAATACCTTAGAGTTAATCGGACTGGAGTAAGTTAGTACGATTATGGACACACACAGCATTTCTCAAACTAGGAGGCGCGCACCTCTAGGGAGCCGTGATAAATCTACGTGAGCGTATTGAAAAGTCGAAAACAAAAGACTATTTAAAAAAAGATTTAATTTATTTAAACTAAACAAACAAAATATATTCTGACGTAATCAAAAATAAAATACCCATTTCCACTGATATGATACACATATAAATGTATCAGTACTGCACAAAGTATTTTATAATTAATTTAACAATACTAAGTTAAGAACAAGTTTGCCGTGGGTAGCCTAGTGGTTAGAGCATCGGACTCCAGACCTGAGGGCCTGGGTTCAATGCCCGATGCCACTAAATACCACCGAGTATAGACGGAGTACGTGCTCATTAAATCAGTGGGTCCGAAAGTCTTGTGGGCGGTCGCAGCAGAAACCACGAGTTCAGGGGGCTGGAGAATATTTCCCTCCCCTTCAGTTCCATGTCGAAATTGTGGAGGTGGAGATAGGTGGTGTCGCCATCTATCGTTAAGAAGTCCAACCTATCTCACAGGCAATGGCAACTTTCATTCCTTCCCTGCAGGAAGGACACGACAACAACAACAAGTTTAAGAACTAGCAGTGACACTAGGGGCTTGTCATATATAAAATTATATGCAAAATTAACACTTATCTTGATAATTTACACTGCTTATAATAAATCCCTTAACTGTCGATTAAAAGTTACTTGATTCTCTTCCTAAATTTCCACGCAAGCGCGTATATGTGATCTATGGGGCGGGGTGGGCGGCGAAAAAGGAATACATAAGCAAATTCTCTGAAATAAGTAAATCCTTCATAAACACTGTTAAGGTTCTTTTATTGCATTCCAAAGCCTTCGGAATAAATTTTTTGGATAGCAGTGCACAGAAAGCCGCATATATACTTCCGGAGCAATTAATGCTTTGGCTGAGCGAGACATTTATATACGCCGGTGGAACTTAATAGGTTAAAGTCGTATTGTAGCTTTAGCATCAAGAAAAAGAATGATTGAATTATTGAATTCCATACATTGTTATTGTATGGAGGGGAGGGGGCGATTAAAAGTTTGGTTGAATATTGGGTTGCCAATATTGAGAGTTTGAAAAAGCACTGGTCTAGGAAAGTGATTTCCCCTCTCCTAGGTGTACACTATCTGTCTTGAAAGTTTGCAACCGATTTCTGATACACCCTGTATTATGTAGTTACAATAAAGTAACTACATAAAGTCAAGTTTTAAATTAATAAAAGTTTGCTGAGTTTCTTACAAATATAACAAAAAATTAAAAATCTTTAAGGTGGGGGGGGGTAATTATTTTTGTTAATAATGATTCAACTTTCTTACATAGCACTTAAAAGAAATATACAAGGCGAGATATCGTATCTACTTTTTCAATAAATCAATATGGAAATTTATTCTTTGGATATGAATGAGATTGTCTGCAATTCTGTTATGTTGGTTTTGGAAAAGAGAATTGAATGCAACATTCGATTTCTTCTGATCGTATCATGTATACATTTATCAGAACTTTAAATCATACAGAACTTACTTTCCAAACATTTCCGTTACACCAACAAACGATCCATTAGAAATTTAGTGTTCTTTCTTGAATTCTAGGGCATACGTATAGAAATCTTAGTGATTGCTGGTAAAATTTCATGTTGTACATACAGAAAACGTTAGGATAATTGGGCCACGACTCCTGGCTTGTAGAATAATGCACTTATATCTTATGTGGAACCGTTATGGGTATCGTAGATTTAAAGATTACTATGTTTCAGGAGATGTTGGACGTGAAATACATCAAATTCCTTATATGTATATGCTTTAAATTCGGTAGTAAGTAAAGTGCCAGATAGGGTGTCGACTTTATTATCTCATTATGGTTCAAAATCAAGAAGTACATATATAATATTAAGTGGACTTTTTTTGAGTTGGGCATAAGTAGACGAAATGTTCCCAAAACGACTTTTTCAGTCTTAAGATCACGAATGCAATCTTAATTAGCTTCGTCTGTAATACTAGAGCATTGGTGGCCAAGCTTTTTGGGAAGAGTGTCCCTATCTGATTTTAAAAAATTATGCGTGCCACTTCTTACTTTTCAACAAACAAAACAATGTGAAAAGGTGAAAAAATGTTACTTGTAGGCTTATTATGGAATTTTTACGCAAATAGCCCATATTTATGCAAGTCTAAATCGAGGAAATTCAAAAATAATGTAATAAGTAAGACAAAAGTACAAACTTTGTACTGTTAATAAACTTTTTACAGGTTTACAAACAGCTAGGTTTGCGATAAAAAAAATAAGTAACTTGAAATATCTAATACTAAATAATTATTAAGCAGTCAAAACTTTCTTAATGGGGCTTTTGAATTTATAGTTTTTTTTACAAGTCACCTATATTAGGATTAGTTCTTGAAAATGCTAACAAAATTAGGTATTTTTTTATTTATATCAGTAAATTTTGAGCTATATTTTGATTTTATTATGTTCATAATAGAAAACATTTTTTCAAAAATATGTTAATAACAACAATATATGACAGCCAAATCGAGTAGATTTGGAAATTGCTTGGTTTTACAAACAGCGTTTCAGTTCAAATACGTTTCTTATATTTACTTCCGATGCAATATGGTGCTGTAGGTCAATATATCCGATTTGGATTTCAGGTAGGTAACAATAAAAGTTTTTCAGAGATATTGTGTAAAAAGAGATGCATGAAAAGATCATTTGTTTAAATTTCTTTATGATCTTGAAAATCATGAAACCTAGCACTGAATTAATCCTGCAAAATGAATATTAAACTTTTAAAACTATTATAACTCGGGGCATTATTAACTTTGGTCATAGTTCCTACATTAATGCGCAATGTGTTAATCTTTATCTCCAAAATCGAGACAAAAATTGAAAAATTTGTTTACTTTGGGTAGGAAAAGTACAATTTTTCCTTGCAGCCTTCAATTTAAATCATTTAAATGTGCCATGCTATCGGTAAAATAAGGTAAATCCCAAAGACAATAAGTATTATTACAAGTAGTAAACATTCACTAGGCAGTTCATTTTTTCCCCTTCCAGATATTTTAAAACACGCTCACTCAAATTATAAAATCCCACAAGTACACTTCCTTTGAAAAGCCAACACACACAACAATGAAGGAGTATTTTCTACTATATAATTTTCTAAGAGTTTTTTCAATAAGAGTATTTAAAATAAATTTGATGTCTTTTTTTATTGTCTGCGACAACCACATTTCAATAAAACTGTAAAAAAATTAGTATTTATAATGTTTTCAAAATTTTAATTTTTCAATAAGTCTTCGCTTGCCATTGTTACAGCTCAGCCTTGCTATAATGTACCACGCGGGCCGCAGGTTAGCCACCCCAATACTAGAGTGATATCAATCTGATCTGATCATCTAATATTTTGTTTTTAAATTAAGCATTTTCTGATAATTATAACTGCTTATTCATGCATTTATAAAGAGTGGAAAAATTTACAAATGCGTAAGAATATAATTAATTTAAAAATATGTAAACTTTTTCTGTTAAAATTTTCGTTAGCGAAGGTTTGAAGTGATTTTCTGCAACGATTTCTTTTTCAACGCAATTTCACATAAGATGTACTTCTTTAAAATTCATCTGGAGTCAAAAGACTCAACGTAACTTACTACTGAGAGGGAGAATTTTATGTCTTTACCAACCACATTATCTAACAATATTGGCTACGACAAATTGTCACGTATTTGTAAGTAAATCGTAAGTATAATATGGTTTCAACTTGAGAAAGATTTTTTTCTACTTAAATTTTTATTAATATTATCGAGTGCATGTAAATATTTTTAATTTTGTCACATGTTTTAGAACATTTATCAATTACGTAGAAAATTTGAATTTTTATTTGAAAGAGTCAAAATATCGTCAAACAAAAGTTGAAGCAATTTTTAATAGCGAAAAGATGCCTTTATCCGTTTTGAAAATGAAGCTGAAAATTTTTGAATATTTTAATAGTCATATGAAAAATATTAAGGGGTAGGTTCATGAATTTCGGACCCCAAACACATTTTTCACTTTTCCCATTTTAATAAAATATGAACTTCAATGCTTCTAATGGTGCAAACATTATCATACTACGTGCAGTAGAAGTATTTTTAATATTTTTTTGAAAATGTTTTACCACCTGTCAAAGTCTACTAAATCCATTACTAAAATCCATTTTTCTCAAAACTAACATTTTTACCACATTAGGAACATTTGTTTCAAAACTACTGCAATCAACAGCTTATAACTTTGCATAATTAATAATTACACTCTAATACATACTTTAATCGAGGGATTTTTTTCAAAACATTATTCTGACTTAATTTATAGCATTAAACATGAAATTTCCCTGTTTTTTTTAAAAAAACAGATTTGTGCTAAAAATATTTTTTTAAAGAATAACTAGACATCCTATCCATAAAATCTCTTATAAAAGCATGTATTATGGTTCAAAGAATATTCAGTAAAAAATTGAAGATTTTTAATCAATAGTACGTTTATAAATGTTCCTTAAAAATACCTATTTTTAACATTACTGAGATACAAATCCTGTTTCGTGAACCTACCCCCTTAAGTGTAACTACTTTTTATTGTTAATTACTATAAAATAAAAATTACAACTGATAGTAAGTGTTTTTACTCTAATATAATTTTCATTCTTTCCACTGAAACATTTGGAAGCATTTTCTGAGCAAATGAAATCGATAAAGACATCAAAGATATATTGCACATTTCATAAACCAAAAAAAAAAAGACCTTATAAAATGAAACTCATAATTTATTTCTTCTTACATCATAAGAAAAATTATATACATCATAAAGTTATCAGAAAAAAAGGAATAATTGTAGCAAAAGACCGAATTTTAATGCATCGAACACATTTATTTTGTTCATATGGTTTTTCCGACCTGCTGATTTCTATAGATATCTCTTAAAGTCCTCTAATAGCAATATCTCTAAATAGCAATATCTGATTTTTGCATTGAATGCACTTCCTGGTGATGTTCGTTTAAAACAACTTGTGTGGTTAATTGTTGGGTCACCTGTTTTGCCTGAGGAACTCCACGGTCCCTGCGGCTCTCCTCTATGAGGGTCTAAGCACTCTGTTGCTTTATGGTCACTATCTTTCTTGCCCTTTTCCTAAAATATAATAGCGAAAAAAAACATGGATCTTCACTCTTTTTCATCTTGCATCCCCCCCCCCTTGTTTTTTGTGTTTCATTTTAGGAGTGGCATTACTTTGTATTTAATTTTTTTCAAAAGAGCATTTCTGACTCATTAGTGAGACAGCACCAGTGTCTGTTTGGTTTTTTTCAAGCTTTTTCGGTATTATTTTTACTTTCAATCATATTCCAGAATCCCGATGAGGGGTCACTTTTGCAAAGTATTTTTCCCTTAATGTAATTTATATTCTTCCCCCCATTCTCAAGAATTTTGGGGAGGGTTCTTCATTCGAAACTATTTTGTATATGTATTATTCTTTTTGTATATAAATATATAATCTTCTCGGAGGGCTGGTCCGCAACTCGAAACCCTTTGGGTGTGTTCGGTTCTCCCAAGTAAGCAAATAAGTAAAGTCAGTGAAATATATCAAATATTCCGATATGCAAATCGTGAATCCACAGTATATATAATATATATATATATATATATATATATATATCCGTCCTTAGACTAGAGGTAAGCGGACAGAGTCACACATACGAAAATGTCTATAGTTCAGCACAGACATTTAGATCCTATCTATAAAGCGTGTTACCATTAATGCGTGAATTCTGCTATATTCTCCTAGTTAATGAGCGTAACTAGCAGAATTACGGCTGTGAATATGGAATGTCTGAATACTCTGCATTACATAATACATCTAATCGCAAACAGGGATATTTCGAAATAAATGAGAGGATGGAAATAGTTAGTGACATGTTATAGGCTTTTAAGATTATATGGTACAATCTTCACAATTTTTTTTATTTTTAGTATTTGATATTTGGTTTTAATTGCATTTTATAAAGGTTAATATTTGATGATAATTCCATACAAAAAAATTTAATTTGTTGTAAAATTGTTTGTAAAATTTAAATTTTTTGAACTTTTTAAAACATTTTTTTAATTTCCTAAAACTTTTTTAAATATGTCTCTTTTTCAAAAAATTTTCCCAAGTACCTTATAATATATTACATAAAACCGTGCATGGGTTTTTTTTTCTGTTGCTGCTCTTTAAGTTTTATTATTTTTTTATAGTATAAAACCTCCAAAAATCCCCCAAAAAAACATTAATTTTGATTTTGAAATTTTTAGAAAAAGTACTAAACATGTTAGAGCTAATTCCATGTAGTGTTTTACAAAAAATACATTTCAGAACATGTATAAAAAATTTCAGACTCATACTTCAATTATCAAAAAAGCCTTAGGATTTTGAATAATAGTATATGTACAAAAATTCAACATGGAGAAAAATGAGTTTGAAGTTTTCATTCCATGAATAGCATCATATAATATTCATCGAATAGTCTGAAACTTTTATGAAATGTTAATTAGCTTATTTAAAACTGCTTACCATAAGAAATTGCACAAAGGTAGCACAATTAAACAGTATACTGGCATAATGAATATATAGAAGAAAACGAAGGAAAGATCAATATTTCATAAAACTTTATCTTAATAATTATAAAAAAATAAATACACTCACTTCAGAGCTAATACCATGCTCTGAGATAATGCACAACATATGCAAAAGATGTCTATGTATATTTATTTCCATCATTTTAAAAGCCTTCGCATGTTAAATATTGTACAGGAATGAAAGCAAAATCAAATAACATTTTATAGGTTGAATATATCAAAATCTAAGAACTGCATATGTGCATTTGTTTAAATAAATATCTTAAAATATTTTAATAATAAAACTGTTGAATTTCACACACCAAGGGATATATATATATATATATCGCCAAAAACAAATATATAAAAATGGGAGAGTTTTTCTGTTCTTGCAAATTAGATTTTTAATTATCTGAGTTATCAAAATGAGATTTAGTATTTGTGCTTTGAGAGAATCCGTTTTGAAGTTTTAATTTCATTCATAATAATATCATAAAAAGCACGCACAGATTTTAAATCTTGACCAAATCCATTTGCTCTTCAATAAACAGTAGACGGACTAGAATTTTTGCATGAATTGCACAGTTTTTCTTGAAATGATTTGTTACTGCATATATAATGTCATTCTCACTTACGCGCGGTAGAAAAATAATTAATTCATTTTTTATCAGGCTCTTTTATAGCAGATAATCTGAAATGTGTGCTTTGTAGTTGCTGTCCAGCATCAAATATTGCTCCATAACTTGATAAAAATGCAGGTAATGAAGATTCGAGGTATCAAATAAGCCAATGAAAATTTTTTCGACAGTTTAAAGATTTTTAGGGTACCATATCGCCTTAATGGGGAAAAGTTACAAAAATAGTTATTAATATACAATGAATAAACGAAAATACTTTTACACACACCCAAATATTATTTACATATACAGATATGCAGAAGAGAGATAAACACAAATCCATGAAATACAAAATCCAAGATGTAGATATGTCAAACATGTATGATGTTTAATAAAATGTACAATCACCCCGTTTTGCAATGAAACACTTTCAACATTTTTATTTTTACCTCTCGACATATTTATTGTTTTAACTTTTTGTTGAAAAATTAGTTAATATTTATTTAAAATGGTCACTTTAATTTTACGAAAAAGGAATTTTTTTTATTCATGCTCAGTTTCCTTTTATCTTCTTAATTTTTGGCAAAGGTTTTATAAAACTCTCAATTACCAATAACTTTTCTGAAAGTATCTACAGGGGAGTGAGATGTATTAAAAAGCGCTTACTCACTCGTAGTTATTTTTAGAAAATCCATTATGTGTACCCAATCAATATGCAAAATTTCAAGCATAAATTTTCGAAAAATTAGTTTTACGATGATAAAGAATTTTTTACTGTCCGTACCGATTGTTTAACATTATATTCAATTTTGAGTTATGTCAAGCATTTTAAATTCACTCTGTAATTCGAACTTTGATAAATAAAGTATTTTAAGATGAATCTCTGAATATAAATGTGAACGAAAATTTTAAAGCCGGAATAAACCTGCAAAATGTAAAGAAAAAAAATTTGATTTTTGATTATTACAGTATTTTAATGCTTATCTACACACATCTATCTATATATCTATATCTATCTATCTATATATATATATATATACATAATCAAAATTTCTCTACAAGAGAGAGATGAATAAACATGATTAAAACTGAAAAGAATTGAAATTGCAAGATAACCAGGCAACAGAATTTAAAAGGAGATATGAAAAATTAAAATAACAGAGTAAATATAAAAATATAAATGAATGGATGCTACAGTATTATCAACATTGCTGACTTAGGACAGCTTATATATAAAAAACTTTTTTTATATAAAAGTGGGGCTGAACATGTTTTGTGGCCAGCCAACCTTCTGTTGATAATACTGAGCAAAAACCTAATGAAAATAATGAGTAGGAAATCTAAATTCATTATGAGAAAAAGGTAACTTAGCTAAAAATGTATACAGAAATGCAGAGCCTGCGCTAAATTTGAGTACAATAAAAAAGTTATTGCCAGATTCTGGACACAAATACAAATTCAAAGCAGAAAAGTAGCACTTAGCAAAAATATGAAAAGAATAGAAGTAATTAATTAAGAATTGTAAGCATACTACCATTATCTTAGGGACTCTAAGATTATATGATTTAAAATTATAATAAATTTAAAAAAAGTAATTTTATCTAAAACCAGAAATTGGGGGTATCTAAAACTATCTAGGAATAATAATAAGTTTATAATAATAACCTTTTAAAACTATGGAAATTTAATCCTTACTATTTAGAAATTCTTTATTCAAATATCTATTAATAAAATTAATTGGGTATTTTTGAATTAAACAGTATTTAGTAAAATGTTTATAGTTTTTTATTTTTTCTGAATTATTTGAAACAAGAAATTTATTGCGTTGTGCGTAATTAATAACAATATTTTTGAATATAGTAACATGCACATTACTCTCCCAATGCGGTACTTTTATAATATTGAAATTAAAGTCTTCTCGTTTATCATAAATATTAGTAACTATTTTATTATCTTTTAATTTAATTTCTATATCAAGAAAATTTGCGTCATAATTGTTACTATTTGTCTGAATTAAATTAATATATTGTGGATAAAAATTAATGTTAGGTTTAAAGTTGCCTTGCTTGCCAAAAATGATTATATCATATATATAGCGAAAAAAGTAATATTCTAAGTTGTGTCTGTGAAACTATTTTCAAAATAATGTAAATATAAATTGGCAAGACAGTTGCTAGCAGGGCCACCTTGTGGAAAATCCTTAACATTAACCACAAGTACAATTTGTTATATATGAATAAATTAGTCACTCCATTGTAATTAAAATATTTATTTCTTAATAATGAATAAACGACATAAAAACTAAATATTTTCTTACTAAATTTGAATCTGGATCACTTTTTTTTTCTTTAGGTTTGGCAACCAACGTTATGAATTGTTAGTAAGACGTTAAGATAGTAGGTAAATGAAAAAATGTAAATAATAAGATTATAACATTAAATAGTAAAATTGTTGAATTTAAAATGCAGAGTAATATGATTAATTATTCTTAATCGTTCAAAAAAAAATTTAAAATTTTTAATTTAAAAGTAATACAAAGATATCTTTAATTATTTGGGACATATTATAAAAATGTCCAGTAATTGTATTGAATAATTGAACAAATGTGGAAAATTGCTTTAGAAATGTTACACTCTTCATAAAATATATAACTTTATTTAAAATTAATATAATTTATTATAGCACAATACTTTCTTAAAATCCTTCAATAGTATTAAGTTGGTTTTTATGTAATTGTCAAAAGTATTTTTTTACTTTAATTTATTTAATGCAATATTAAAATTCATTTTGAATTTATTATTTATTTATTTTTGTGAAATAAGAAAACATGGCCATTTATTTTATGAAAAATAAAATTTTCAAATTATCTTAGAAATTTTTGTAAAACTAATGTTACATTTTTTAAAGCCCAGTTGCTGAGTGATTAGTGCATTTCGCTTCCACAGCACAGGTCCGAGGTTCAAACCCCGGGCTGGGCAAGATTGGCTCAGCCTTTCATCCCTTCAGTGGGTCGATAAAACGAGTACGAAGCTTGCTTGGGAACTTAACACTAAGGGTTTCGCGTCAGACTAACCACCTGACCGGAACTTCTACTCATGCACTTCAGGGCCCAAGGTCGCGTATACTTTGGGCACAGTATGCCTTGGCCCTCATGGACTGTTGCGCCACTAAGTTAAGTTAGTTATAATTTATATTACACAGTACTCTCTTAAGATCTTTCAATAATATTTAGTTGATTTTTATGCAATTGTCAAATTACATAAAAACTTTTACTTTAATTCATTTAATGCCATATTAAAATTCATTTGGATTGTATAAAATTGATTTTCTAGCTTTGAAACATTTTAGCTTAAAAGGTGAATATTTAAATAGACTTAGCCGAAATTCTTTTAAATAATACTAAGACATTCCTTTGTATTATTTAGAATAATTTTGGCGTCAATAAGATAAATATGCATGAGCTCCAACTTTATCCTGCATGACAACCTATTAATGAAGTATAATTCAAACGTCTTTAAATTATTTCAATTAAATTGCCATTATATGTTTTGAAATGTAACTTTTAAATCCCATTTCAGAGGCTGATTTAATGCGAAAGGGCTAACATTTATCTATTTTAAGAATATGAAAGAATTTAATTAAGTTTAATGTGGAATTGCCAGCTGGATGGCGTAATTGGTTTTGGTACTTGCCTTGTATGCATAAGTTTGCAGATTCGACCCGGCCCAAGTTGGTGAATTTTCATGATGCAAAAAATCAATAACGTCCATGTCGTATGATTATGTGGAATGTTAAAGATCCCTAGGGTGCCTGTTTGGCTAGGGTGCTTGCGTAAAAATTAAATTCCTAGCACAGTTTCGCATCTTCAGAGCTCAGGTGCCCGTCTCTGAGGAGGAAACTGGGTGTCAAAATTACATTATGGCAATCAAATCCACGTATATGGTGCCATTCTAAAAAGGGATACCAGCTCTTGAGGAATGAACAAGGTCTGCAATGGTAATTATTATTTTTAAATGTATGGTAATGGTAATTATTATTGTTACGTGTATGGTTATGGTAATTAAGATTTTTATTACATTTACATGTATTTTCCTGCTGCTAATTTTTAAAGCAATTCATTCGATTTTTCTTTTTAGTTAATTGTATGGACATTGATTATGCGATTTTTTCAAAAAGGAAATCAACACGCCTTGAAAATTACTTGTAATTTAAAACTGTACCTGTTATCGAAGAATTTGAAAAAAGAAAATAATCTAAAGTAAAATAATTATGATACAAAAAGTTTTTCATATTTTCAGAGCTTTAACATATGAGCTGTTCATTTAAGTAAGATAACATTATCACAATCTAATGGGAGGTGAGACAGAGTAAAAATTAATCAAAAGTAAAAAGATGGACAAAGATGCTAGTAACAAAAAATAATACGTTTCATGAAAAAATTTGCTTAAAAGATCAATCCATTATTCTTTTATATATCCATAGTTGTTTTTTTCACTTTCAGTTATTTTGTTCTTGAAATCTTTTTCCCAATTTATATCTATTTTAATACATAATGCTACTCAAAAACATATAAGCACTTAATACAAATTAATAATTCATAAGTAAAAAGCAAAAGATATTTAATATTATCCAAAATTATTTATTATTTAAAACATTTTAGAAAGAACAAATACGTCTTCTTTTTTAAAAGTAAAACATTATTACACATTAAGCATGTTTAAGCAATGCCTTGATTTTAAAATAAAACCCAGAAGTAAAAAGTATTGTAAACAATTCTTAGAAGCAAATACTGAATTCTTTAATTTTCCATTAGAAAAAAAAATAGATTTCAAATGCAGCATTAAAAAAGCTTTATATTATTTTTTTTAAAAAAAATATTCGTTAATTTAAATTGCTGAAAAACTCAAGAAATTAAATTCAAAAGGTTTTTGGAGTACATTTTTTGTTGCTCATCTTTCCTCTGAAATATAAGTAATTTTTAAAAATTTTAATACAAATGTAGACTTTATACTATTTTAAATTGCTGAATCAAAATGAATAAATCATCAAGAATTATTTATTTAACTTGATCCTTATAAGATAAATTAAGTGCTTATATCTAATTTAAGAAATTAAGATTTATTCTTATTTTAAAATTGCTGCTTCAGATGAATGAATTATTCATATATACAACAATATTATAATTCAGAAAATATATAGCCTAATTGTGCAAAAAATTGAATCACAATGTTTAATTTAAACTCCCATTACAAATATATTAACTACAAATTAATTTTAATTAAATGAAAACAAGATTATGAATTTTGAGTGCAAAAATCATTTTATAGGCGATTTTGTATATATTTTTTTTTATTAATAGACTAGTCATGTTAGGAAATTTATTGGTATTCTTTTTTGTGATGAGTTTCTTCAAACAAGTATTTAAATTCTTTTGTATCAAAAGATAACATAAGTTAATCAATCTAATATACAATGAGTGGCCAGATTGTTATGACTACCCTTTCAATACACAATTAAACCATCTTTTCTATACTACATAGATTCTTCTTCGCACGAACTTTACGAGTTGTTGGTATAGCAATATACGGAATTTGTGACAATATCCGACAAATTGCACTTTCTGATGCCTACAGATTGGATGGTACTGTATCCAGTAGCCAGATGACTCGTTCGATTTCATGCAACAGATTCTCAGTTGTTTTGAAATCAGGTGGTTGTGCAGACCAACTAAGTGAGGCAAAGTTTTCGTCTTGCTCATTGGACAATTTGAAAACAATGCTAGCTGTACAGCTGGAAGTATGGTCTTACTGAAAGGACCCATCTCTGGCAGGGTACGTCATAAATATAAAAGGATGCATGTGATCTGTGAAAACACTTAAATACACACGGGCATTAAGACGTTCAAGGGACCCATACAATACTTTCCCTCGAACCATCATATTGCCTCAGCCATTTTGAAGAGTTATAGGAAAGTAGATGGAATTCTTACTTTCATTCTGTTTTTCCGTATTGGCCCTCTGCCATCTACATGATGTAATTGAAAACGCGAATCGTCAGACACGTGACCTTTTACCAGTCATCTCCAGTCAAATCCTTGTACTCCTTTGAGAACTGGAGACATCTGTTCTTGTTCAAGACCAACAGTAATGGCTTTCAAACAGGTCGTCAACTACCATAGCCTATAAGGTGTAATATCCGATGAACAGTTCATTCATAGACGTTCGCAGTTGCTACTTGATTAAAATTCTCTGCAATTTGAAGTACGGTTGCTATTCTGTTGGACTGGACAACTTTCGCAATTCTCGTTTCAGAGCGAAATATCTGTAGCCTGTGACGACCACAAGCTTGACATTAAGACCCGGTTTCTTGCTTAGAAATCCACTCTTTGTTAACATTAAAAACTGCTACACTCGAGCACTTCACGAGTGCAGCCGTTTTGTTGATACTGGTTCCGACGCTTCGAGCACATTCAATCATCCCGCTTTCAAACGTAGCTAAATAAAGTGCCCCCCTTCCCCTATTTCTTCCCAAACAACACAGTGTAATTGATGCTAATTTATTCCTGAATTCCCTATTAACAGTTATCTTGCCATCTAGTGGCAACTATGTGAAGTTATAGCACATCACCGTACAAGTGTCAAGAAACCATAATAATTTGGCCACTCAGTGTATGTCAATTCAGATTAAAGGGTTTTTGAGATGTGTTTTTTTTAGCTATTCTTCAATGGGCTCAATTCATGTGACGTCATAGTCACAGGATAATGATAACCACGTGTTCCTCACCAATCAATTCAAAAACTTATGCGACGTCATAGTCATACGAAAAATATAAAATCATGTGTTTCCAGCTAATCAATTCATGTGTTTCGTTGTTGCCAACTTTTACTTCTAGCAGAAACTTTTCCTTAAAAAGTACACATTTTTCAACAATAATAACGTACGCAGTTATACAAAATGCATTCTATTTAAAAACATTTGCATCAAAAAAAGAGTTTTTTCATAACATTTCAAAATATTTACCTAATTATGAAATTTGAAACTTTATTTAAATTTTAAAAGGAGAAGTTAGTTTAATGTTTGTTTTGAATTCAAAGAAGAACACGTGATTGTCTTTATCATGTGACCGTCTTGAATTGAGTCCGTTAACATACATACATACATACATTCATATATTTTTATATGTATAATTTCAAAACTTTTTTTAACTTTTGTTTTGAATTATATCCTCCCCAGTGGTGTCACGTACACTTAGCAACTACATCATCGCTGGTGGGAAGACAGGATTCTAAGCGGCCCAAAGCTTGAATGACGCCAAGTAAGTATTTAACCAATTTGTAAAATATTAAAGGAGAACCTAGCTTTTAGGGGGGGGGGCTAATATTCTGTGTTATACCACTACTTCTCATTTTAACTCTTTAAAAATTGCCCTTTTAACGTATAATCGAAATTAAATTTAATGACACGTTTTTAATTATTTTGAAAACAATTTATTACATATAATGCTGCATTTCACTGTTTAAAGAATTCTTAAGAAATTTATATCAATTCGATGTTATTATTTGTGTATAAGCTTTTTAATATACCAAGCCTTTTTTGAAAAAAAAAACATGCCTTAAGTTTTTGAATTATCTCAAAATTTATTAAAATTTAAATTGAATAATTTTTAAAAATTTAATTGAATTATTTAAAAAATTTACACATTTTAGTTTTTTAAATTAATTATAATATACGTGGTGTTTTATATTAGACATTCACCTTTAAGTCATTAGTTTTATAGTTTTATTAAATTTAGTAAAGATATGTGACAAGAATTAGAATAATTACTGTGTTATGTACAATTTAATGTGTTCTCATATGCAATTTTTAATTCCTTTATATATATAATCAAGATATTAAAGTTTGTTTTCTCTTTCTAATGGAGCTGCAGATTGGTAATAACCATTACAGAAGTATCACTTTTAGGGTGACACCATATAGGTAAATATCAATTGCCACAATACACTTTTGACGTCCAACTTCTTCTCCAGAGGGAAGCACCTGGCTTTGATGATACGAAACTGTACTATAAATTTAATTTTGCTGAGAGCACCTATAACAAACAGGCAATCTAGGGATCTTTTACATGCCGCATAATCATATGACATGGATGCTGTCAATTTTTCGCATCATGAAAATCAATCTATCTACTTGGCCCGGGGTCAAACCCGCAAATTTGGTTGTACAAGGCCAGTGGTAAGCCAACTACGACCCCCGAACAGGCAATATATTATATTATACATCTAATTTAATTGTATTTCCTAAAGTTTAATGTTCATATGTACAAAATAAATTATGTTGAAGAAGAATTTAAGAACAGAAGGATCCTAGTTTTATCTTTTGATGTTTTCCGAAATAGAGTAAGCACTGTATTGAAAAAGTTATTATGTATGAAAAATTTAATTTATCAATTTAATTTATTTTTTTCCAATTCCTACTATTAGTTCACACGCTCCTTCTCTTTATATATATATATAGTAGCTGTTACCCGCCCGCTTCGCTGAGTATTTCATGACGTTTTATAAATTTTTGCTGATTATATATATGAATAAATTATTGATATTTAAGTCCTGCATTAAGAATTCGATTGTATTGAAAAATATACGCCCCTTACGCCCCCTCAACTCCACTTGGGGGTCTATTTTCACGAAACGCATTTTGTGGCGTATCTCTATTCTATGAGAGGAATCTGCTTACCAAATTTCAAGACTGTGCAACTAATAGTTTAAAAGTCGGAATAATTATTTATATCTCCCCTTAACCCCCGCAACACCCCTTGTGGGTCATTTTTCCCAAAAACCATTTTGTAGGGGATATTTACTCCATGAAAGAAACATGTCTACCAATTTTCAAGCAGGTTGGTCAAGTAGTTTAAAAACGAAAATATTTATCTAGTACGCCCCTTAACTCTCCCCCCGCAACGCCACTTGGGAGTTATTTTCCCACAAAACATTTTTTATCTGATATCTACTCTATGAAAGGAATCTATTTATCAAATTTAAAGATTGTGCGTCTAATAGTTTAAAAATGCAAATAATTATCTATAACGCCCCTAAGCCCCCGCAATGTCACTTGGGGGTCGATTTTCACAAAACTCATTTTGTAGCGGATCTCTACTCTGTGAAAGAAATCTGCTTACCCAATTTCAAGATTGTACGTTGAATAGTTTAAAAATGGAAACAATTACTTATAACGCCCCTCAACCCCCGTAACGCCACTTGCGATTCGAATTTCTTTAAAAAAATCCGTTCTTAGCTGATCTCTACTCTATAAAAGGAACATGTCTACGGAATTCCAAATCTGTAGGTTGAATAGTTCCGGAGATATCGTGATTAGTCAGTCAGTCAGTCAGTCAGTGAGTCGCTTTTCTCCTTTATATATATATATAGATATACGGTCATTTAGCGTGGTTGCTCTTGTACGCACAGATCTTTTTTCCGCTCTCCTGATGATTGCATTTTTTCATGTAAGTTTTTGCTTTATTTTTCCTTTTCAAAATTATTTTTATTCGTATTTTGTTAAGATTCATTTCCTTTCATATTTTCTATTTTTTATTTTTATTTTATTTTTCTGTTGATTGCAAATTACACGTGGTTGGTTTTAGGCCTTTTTATCGGTCATTTAGCGTGGTTGCTCTTGTACGTAAAGATATTTTTTCCGCTATCCTGATGATTGCATTTTTTCATGAAAGTTTTTGCTTTATTTTTCCTTTTCAAAACTATTTTTATTTGTATTTTGTTAAGATTCATTTCCTTTCATATTTTTTATTTATTTTATTTTATTTTTCTGTTGATTGCAAATTACACGGGGTTGGTTTTAGGCCTAACTTTTCAATGTGGTTATGTTTTGCTATTATGTTGAAAATTTCTGCTGAACGGGGAAGGTTGGATCAAAAAATATATTTAACCCTAATTTTGCTGGTCCTAATTCAGCAACAGCTTTAGAAATCATTATAGGTCTTCATTTTAGTCTATTGAGACTTCTGGTTTCTTACATTTTAAAGTTCTAATTCTGTTTCATGTTGTACATACGCTTAGTTAATTCTTGTACAATAGACTTTTCCACCATTTTTTTAAAGTTGTGTTTCTTGAAATCTAGTTTAAATCTTCTAGCTTTGTTAGTGATATAATTTAATTTTGTATTATCAATTTTATTATGCCATGTATATATTTTTCATTTTATTTTACTATATATATATATATATATTATTTATATATCTTGTTCAAATTTTCAATCGTTTAAAAATACTTTATATTCATCCATACAAGTTCAAATACATTTTTACATTTTTTTAAAGCTTGTAGTAAATGACACTTATGTTAATACAGTTTTTCAAATATTAATTCATTAAATAAATTTTTTAAAAATGAATAACTAGTAGCAAAAATAATAGTCTAATAGCACATATAGAAAGAAAAATGGCTCGTTGTGCCCCTTTAGCGCAATGGGACTTCTTATCCAAAGGTCGTGGGTTTGAATCACACCTGAAAGGCCTAATTTCTGAGAATGTGATTTCTTTTTTACCATACTATTTTAATAGAAAAACAAAATTTAATGAATGAATAAATAGTTTCAAACAAAAAAAAAATAGCCCAACACCATATATAGAATGGAAAATGGAAATTTACAAGGAAAATTGCTTTCTATTTTGTCATTTAATATTGTGATGTTTCATATGTGTATACGTATTTATATTAATTGTAACTATTCAATAAAAAGTAGCTAAAATAAAATGTTTCTTTGTTAACCTAAGGAGGAATTGAATTAAAAAACATTTTATATTACTTGCTACTATTCAAATTGCTATTTTTATGCAGTTTTTAATACCTACACACAAAATTAAGTTTTGTTATTATCCAAACACTTTTAAAGATAATATTTGCCTTTTTAATAGCCATATTAATACTTTTCTCTGAAGAAAAATCAAATAACTAAACCTCAATTACACAAGAATTCCATTACATCTTTTTTTAATGCTTTCCGAAATATACTAAACACGAAACACATTGCCTTAAAGATGCTATTATATGTAAAGAATTTCATGGTTCGATTTCAATTCAATAAATTATTTCCTTTTCGAAATCTTATTAGTGGTTATTAAAAAATATTGTAACCGATTTTAAAAAATGTAAATACCCCCCCCCCCCAGATTAAAATATAAGTATTCAAATAATTTTCTTGAAAAATAGGGAGAAACACGAAGAAAATTTTTTGTTTCTTTATTAAAATCTAGTACAGAACTAGATTCAAAATTCCTTACGTAAAAAGCAATTATTACAATTCAAACAGTCGCAAATGGAGTGTGAACAAAGAAATAAGAGAAGCGATCATTGGAAAAGTACCTTTCAAACAATTATTTTGCTTGTTTGCATTCCAATCTTAAACTGTTATAATCCTAAATGTAACTATAATAAATTACAAATAAAGAGAAACTTGTTCTTTGGCTAATAAGACCAATAAAAATTTTTAAAATAACAAGTTATAATTAAATGGGCTTTTACTTCCAGTTCAATTTTTCCCAAAAAACTTAATCAAATTTAAAAAGTCATTGAGCTTCGAAAGTATTGCTATGCTATATTTTTAAATTAAGTTTTTAATAGATATAAAATTTATATGAATTAATAAAAAAGTTGTATTGCATTTAAAATACATCATATTTTTGGTTATTATGAAGTATAACAACATTATAATCAAATACTTAATACAATAATAAACCTTTTTCGATTCTTAATCAATTTAAGTTATTTTCAAAATATATAACTATGATAGATTTTCCAAGTATAGAAATTATCTTAAGAAAAAATATATTACAATACTTTCAATTAAAAGAATAATATTATTTTTAATAAGGAGAAATTTAAGACGTTCTATACATATCCTTTCAAGGAATTCACTTAATATACGAGAATTATTAAAGTAATATTTCAAACTTGATTGAGTAGTACTTGAGTATTTCAAACTGCCATTCACTACAGGAACGCCATGTTTTAGAATCATTCAGATAGAAAAATCAAATGGCTTTGGATTTAATAAAAGCAAAATATAACAAGACAAGTAAGAATAGCATTCAAAGATGTTTATTAAATAAACAATGCTTCAATAAGTACTTTTAAGTAAGATTTAGTGTTTATTTGAACAGTTGTTGGGGAAAAAAATTAAAAAAAGATATCGATCGTACGAAATGAATTGTTCGAAAAGAAACTCTTTAGATTTACATATTTTTCCTTTTTATCAATTAACTTTTTTTCCGTGGCTCGGAGCTTGATGAATTCGAAATAACTGTAATGATGTTCCATTAAAGGCAGCTGTAAAGTATATCTAGCGTAAGTTTAAAAAAATTTAAAACAAACTGAGATCTCAAATAATAGGAAATAACTGCTATCGATGTCACTTTCTATTTTTGAGCAAACCTGAAGCCAATTTATTTCTAAATAATGTAAATTACCTCTTTTTGCGTAATAACTTGTCCACTATCATTAAAATCTCAGTCAATTATAACTGTTTACTTTGATATTAAAAATGAATATATTTAATCATTTTAAATTTTTTTACAGATCAGTCGTGGAATTCCCTGAAAATGTTTTCTATTTTCAACTTTTGTTGCATATTCAATGAATGGCAATTGCAAAAAAAAAATCATTATTACTATTTTAAAATCTGTAGATGTGTTATTTTTATATTTCAGTCTTCCAATAAGGTAAAAAAATTCACAATCCTAGGAACAATGTAATGTACAATTAATTGTTTACTTAAAATAATATCAACAAATAAATAGAAAAAAACCATTTAAAATATTTAAAATTTTGTTTTGATTTGCCTTTAAGCAACATTTTTTTAAACTTTCATATTATGTAAGATTATTAATCTTAAATTGTTTGCTGAAATATGAGTACTTTTAGTGAAATTTCGTCGTTAGTTAATATACCGTATATCCATATCTCAACTGTCATTAAAATTATTTTTTAATTCTATCTTATATTACTATAGTTGAAATTCAATAAAATTTAAATAAAAAAGGCTTATTTTTTTATAATTCGAGTTTTTAATCCTTACTATGTTACGTATGATATTTATGCAGCATAACGATTTTTTGGAAAAAGATTTTTGATTACATAAATTGTTTAAAAATTTTCTCTATTACATGTAATATTCTAACAAATTTAAAAGAAATTTAAGTATAAAATAAGATTTTAAAATATGCCATCAAGTTTTGAAAGGCTTATACTTTTTCAATACATCTAATAAATTAAATTAACCCAAAGATTATAACAAATAAAAATTTAGTAGTCTAAAATAGATATCTTAAAGCTTTATGTGGTCAATTTTTCTTGCCCAAAATTTACAGAAATGCACATTTTTTCTTGCATATAACTAAGCATATTACTTAACAGAATACGAAAATGGAAGAATTTTATTTTAATTTTCAATTTTAAGGTTTTCACACTATTTTTTATTTTATAGTTGTGAAACACAAAACAAGATATCAATCATTGGCATGGCCATGTAATTTTAGTGCGTTTTTCACATGTTGTACTTTACAATAATGCAACTAATGAACTTTTTACTAACAGAAAGTAGTGTACTGTACCACTCCTCTAAATGTACTACTATTAAGCTGAAAAGAAATAATGACACAAACCTGTATCAGCACTATAAAAAAGCAAAAAAAAAAAGCGAAATTCAGGAAAATTTGTAGGAAAATTCGGGAAAACTATGGGAAAATTTAAATATGATTCGGCTCATCTAGGGCACAAATGCGACCCAATGCCAAAAACTCGAGGTCAATTGGTTGCTTATTGGCTGAGAAAAACGTACGACAAAATATGGAACGAAAACGAAGACGAAATTTGCTTCCTAATAGCGCTTTTGTTCCACTACGTGAAAAACGCGCTAAAAAACTAAATGTTT
>BMAO01032517.1:0-44180 GCA_019973975.1 Trichonephila clavata | reverse complement strand
TAGCTCAATTTGCTTAGGAAATAACGATCCCAATTATCCAAAGAATAATGAAACTAACAACACTGAAATAAGTACAAACCAAATTGATTCAAATTGTAACAAAAAAAGATGATACATGTAATTCTTCAAGTTATTAGTAATTCTCTTTTAGAGCAAAAAAACAACTATTTTAAAAATGTTTATCTGCAAACATGTACAGCTGAGATTAAATCAGCATTTAATTCTCAAAATGTAATAATACTTCTTGATTGCGGTAGTTCAAAAACTTTTGTAAGCGAAAATATTGCTACTTTAAAATTAAAACCAATTCGCCATGATGCTCTTAACTATTTATTCCTTCGGTATGGAAAAGGCGGCGGTGGAATTCCAATTAAGAAAGAAATCCACTTGTTTTTGTAAGAGGGTAGAAGCCCTTGTGATACTACGGATATAGGGTGCGCTGGTACGCGGTGTTGACAAACATGTTGCACAATTTATGTCCGAACGGAAATTGCAGCTGGCTGACTCTTGTAGGGATGACGAAACATCAAGCATTGATGTTTTGTTAGGGTCTGACCTGTTTTGGGAGTGTATTCTTCCCGAAAAAGTCTCCATCGAAAAGGGGCTTTTTGCCATAAACAGTGTTTTTGGATGGGTGGTTGCAGGTGCTAATTTATTGCGTCACGGGGAGCAAAACTGTTCTCAGACTATAGCGGTGATGAAAAATGTAGCTGTAATGAACGACTTGAACTGTTTGGGGAACTAGATTCTATTGGTATAAAACAATGAATGTGAAAATCTCTCGCTTTCGGATAAAAAATTTCTTGATAATTTTGAAAATAATTTGACCTATAGGGGTAATAGATACGAAATTAAATTACCTTGGAAGTCAAATCCTGAAGAATTAGATTGCAATTTTGAAACCGCTAAAAGCTAACTTAAAAATTAAATTAAATAAAAATAAAGATATTTGTAAGGAATATAAAAGAATAATTGATGAATAATTGAAAAATGGTATTGTAGAAGAATGCAGTGATAATTCTTTATTTTCGGGTTATTTTATGCCCCATCAGGCTGTAATTAGACCTGAAAAGGAAACCTCTCGCGTTAGAATTGTATTTGATGCTTCCTCGAAAGGAAAAAATTCAAAATCTCTAAATGATTTATTATTTAGTGGACCTAATCTAATACCAGATTTATTGCATAATACTTAAATTTCGAAAATATGAAATCGCGTTTTGAGGTGATATTGAGAAGGCGTTTTTAAATATTAGTATTGCGCAGGAAGATCGTAAATATTTAAAATTTCTTTGGTTTGATTTAAAAGGTAGCGAGGATTTTAAAGTAATGAATATGCAACGTTTGCCTTTTGGAGTTACTAGCAGTCCATTTATTTTAGCAGCGACTATTAAAAATCATCTTAAAAATATATATAAATGTAAATCCTGAATGTGTTAACGTGTTAAACTCATCCCTTTATGTTGATGATCTGTTCTACGGGACAGATACTGTTAAGAATGCTTATAGAATAACATCTGATGCAGTAGATATTTTGAAACACGCGAGTATGAATTTATGTAAATTTAATTCCAATTCTCAAGAATTAAAAGATTTGTGGTTATCTAATAATATAGCAGTTAGTAGTTCCCTTGCACCTGCTAAGATATTAGGCCTAAATTGGAATACTGATGAAGATTCTATAAGAATCGAAACATCTGCTTTAGAACAATGTATGAATATTAGAACAATGTATATATACGTCTTTCCTAAGTACGATCTTTTCTGTGCACTGCTGTCCATAAAATTAATTCGAAGGATTTGAAATGCAATAAAAGGAATTTGACAGTATTTTCGAAGGATTCAGAAGATTTCTCTATTTCTTTTTTCCCCTTCCTCCAATATATCACATACACTCGCCTACATGAAAAATGGTGGCATTGGGAAGACAATCGCGTTACTAGACAGTTATTTATAAACCATACAAATTATCAAGATATTTATTAATTTTTGAATGTAATTTTATATACCACTGGATATTATCAATCTTGTTCTTAAATTAACATCATTAAATTAATTATAAAATACACTGTATGCAGTACCGGTACATTTATAAGTATATTATATCAGTACAAATGTTAATTTTATTTTTTATTATATCAGAATACATTTTGTTTGATTACTTTCAGTAAATAAATAATTTTTTAAAATAATCTTTTGCTATCTATTTTTCGATATGCTCACACCCCCTTGTGGAATTACTACGCCCCCTTAGGGGGCGCGCCCCACAGTTTGAGAAATGCTGAGTTAAATAAAAATACAGTAGAACAGATATGAGCGACACAATATGGAATAAATATGGAATCTATACCATTGGTTTTGTGTCGAATGAAATTCACCATCCTTTTTGCACAAAAGAAATTTGTATCAAAACTTATTTCTTTTGGTTTTTGTTTTCTAGTCCAAATATATAAACAATACAGCGGGAAATAATTATATACAAATGTTATGAAATTTTCGTACCAAGAACGAAGAGTGTCGAGAATTAAAACGAAATTTTATGGAGGTACAAGGCCCTAAATGTAGATTCTTAGATGCATGGTAATAACTCTCTATTATATATTCAGAGACAATAAACAGAGCTTCCTCCAAATCATGTGTAGTGTGTCTGGGGTTTCAGAAGGTCCCAATTATGTTCAATATCATCCCCAGACCGAGTAGACCGTGGAAGAGTTTGAACTTTTGAGCACTTTGACTCAGTGGATATGCTTTATCCTGATGATTAATTATTCCTGGTGTATTGGTCAGGGTTGTTAGTGTATGGGACCTCATGCACATAGTGCTGGGTCGTTTATGCTCTATGTATCTGTATGAGAATGGACGGCAGACGCCTGCATTTTTTGCAGACTTTTTTTTCTTTCATTCAGATTTTCATTTTTCATCCTAATTTACACTCTACACCAGGGGTGGGTGGACTTTTTTAGGGTACAGGCTACTTCTAATGATTTTACATATTGCGGTCCACTCAGTGGCATAGGTGTGACAATTCTGTATTAAAACTGTATGTTAAGAAAAGAAAATATACAATTTTAATACAGAAAACTGGTTTTTGGTATTGTACCCTTTTAAATGGTGGCAGATTACTATTGTTATTACTAAAACACAAGAAACACAAAATTGTCAAGCTGAATGCTTGAACAAAACTATAAGCAACTGCTAGGCCGTAGAATTTGGACGCATTCATTACAGCGAGCAGAGAACATGCGTGAACCGATGAATTTGAAACCGACGTTTGGAGAAACAATTGTTCACCCCCACGCCATTGTGAGACATGACACCAACTTGAGAACCTAATCCTGTGGTAATGCGAGGTGTGGGATGATATCTCCATAGCCTATCCCGCGCTATTGCACGAAGAGCTAATGATCAACATTTATTCTCCTGTTCCGTCGTCGTATGGGGAAAAATTCATTTCTACGCCTTGAACTGCAGTGATCACTTTTTTCCCCGACAGTGACAGCGAACGTTTCACCGTTCACTTCCATTGAAGGTACATGTGGTCTGCACATTTATCGAATCATTTACTTTTGTAAACACAGTCACAACGATTGTAAAAAGCCGATTCTCCAGTCTAAATGGCATTAGTGTTCCAGAAATATGTTTCATTTAATATGCGCTTCTTAGGTCTTAGTAAAGGCGGTCACTCTAAAATGTCAGCGATCCAACAGTCGATCTTGATCGACTTAAAGCCCAACCTTCGTCTACATCAGAGGTCTTCAAACTTTTTCAATTCACGGAACCCTAGAACTTAAAGGTGTTTTCGCGGAAACCCTAGAACAAGAAAATGTTATCGTGGAACTCCATTCCACACACATACTTAGAATATACCCAAAACAAGTAATATAAAAAAGTTTTTTTAAGTCAATTCCTACTTAGATCAATAAAAAAAATTAGTTACTTTTTATTAAATAGTGACAATTAATATAAATATGTATATACATATGACAGAATTACATTATAAGTGGCAATTAATTTTTATTAATTATCATTAAAATAGCGCATTGTCCTCCAAAACAATCGTGTATATAAAATTTCATTTCAACTGAATGCTTTCAAACGTGAGGGAAAAAGAAATCTTGTAGTTTTTTGATCCAAGTCACTAAAAATGAAGTCAACGTGGCTGTATCTGTAATTCCTTAAATAATTAATTTCAGTCAATAATTTAATTAATTATAATTAAATTATCATATTGTTACTCAAAACAAAAGTGTATAGAAAATTTCAACTCAAATGGGCACATTAAAACGTGAGAAAAAGACCTTTTCAGGTTTTGACACACCAAAATGGTCACGAACGCCGAGAATGATGCCAACGTGGCTGTATTTGTAATTCTTTGAATAATTAGTTTTAATCATTTAATTTTTATTAGTTATAATTAAATTACTGTATTGTCGTCCAAAATAAGTGCGTATGCAAAATTTAAGCTCAATTGAGTGCTTTAAAATTCATTTTATTAACGAGTGAAAATTTGAACGATAAATATAGAGAGTGAGCTAATAGTAGAAATTGAAAAAAAAAGCAGCACCTCCCCTTCCCGAAAAGTTTATGGTGCCGAAGGCTGCAGTGAAAGCTGAGATCTGAAGGAGATGGTGCAATATGGGTGATGTGCGTCTGCACTAATGATTTGCATATTTCTTTGCAGCGAACGCATGGCGTAAATTTCACATAGTTTGCATGCTTCCTTCAGAGTGTTGCATTTTTATGGCCGGCAGTTTATTTACTATTATTGAAAGAATTCATATTTTTTATTTTATTTATTTATTTATTACGATTAACTAAATTGCATCTTAAAATGCTACACAAACTTGGTTGTCTAAAATAAGTGCATTTTAAAATAAATTCATTCAAAAAACTTTGTTCGTTTAATTTTCCTTCGAAATAGGGCACATATTTATTCAAATTTATTTCATAGGTTTGGAGTGTTTTAGATTGTGCTCATAGAGCTTTAAAATGATTTGAACACAAACATGCACAAAAAAAACCACAAAAGGATTAAAAAGGATAACTGAAGCCATTTTCTTTGAACGCTTATGAAAAAATTCAAATTGTTTAAAAAATTAATATTTTAATTTTTAAGAATGTAAATTCATAAGATTACACGCGCAATAATATGGAATATACACTTCAGACTCTTAAAATATTTTAGCGGTAGGTTAACTTTTAGGTTAATGATAAATTTTTTTGACAATCCCCTCCCCCCACAGATTATTTAAAATTTTTATTCAGGACAAGTGAATATGCTCCAAAAATATCGGAATTTTCGATATGGCTGTCTAAAAATGTTTCTATTGTTAAACATTGATTTCTCACCTCTTTTTTCTAACAGACAAACTTTTTTTAGTGATTGTTGCCACCTTGATCATCTCTGTTTGCATCATAAAATTGATTTCTTGTTTGTTAAAACGTTCTCGATTTCATCAGGTATATACTCTAGTTTTCGTCGACACATTGCCATCTTGAATTATCGTAAATTCACAAGCTTTCGGTAAAATATTTGCTAGGGCGCTTCTACTTAAGGTGTAAGACGAAAATTAATACTCTTTGCTTCCAATAGATAGCCCTATCTCCCTACAAAACTTTACAGGCTGGCGTGCATAAACAGCTTTACCACATTTGATGCTAAAAACACAATTCTTATATATACGTCCATACCACCTTAGACACCTCACTGACGTATATATACTATTTTATCACTGAAAGGGTTAAATAAGAAGCTGAACATTTCATTACAATAACATTTAAAAAATTATTGTTTATAAATTAAAATATTTGTTGGAAATATTGTGCAGCAAAGCAAAAGTGATCTGCTTTCTGAAAGTCAGTTTCCATTCGCAGAACATTTAACAACATTAACGGTACAGAAAGGAAAAGGAAAAAAATTTTAAAGGGCCATAGGATTTTCAAAAACATTTTTAAAAATTAATGTACATCATTAAGAACGTTTTAAAGCAAACCTCGTTGAAATCTGACCAAAATTACGCTCTCAGCACGTAAAAATGTGTCAAAAATACTTGAAATATGTAAAGAAACAGAACTTTTGTTAGATTCTGTTTGGAATGTTTTGATTTTTATTTGTTTCATCAGTATCTCGCACTTAGAAGCAACAAGAGGTCTGTTGGCGACTCACCTCGTACTTTTAAATCCTGCTCAAGTGAGGAGGTTAACAACTCAATTTTACAGCTTAGAATTACTGACCAAAAATATCAGCATCTTACAAAACAACAATTGATATTGGTCTGAAATGAATCAATATTATGATGATAAACTAGCTAATCACCTAGATATTATGAAAAATCTGGGTTTTAAAATAAATATTTTTCTGTTATTTCTGATTTTCAGGCATAAATAACGAGAGGGGAAATTGTCTATAACTCTCACAAAAACGGCTTCTACGTCACTGAGAATGAGAAACAAAATAGGCAGGAACACTTTATGAAAAAAGAAGCCTCAATATATGAAATGGATACATTTTAAATGTAAAAAGATTTATTTTAATGGAAAAAAAATCTTTAAACTTGATTTTCTCAGTTTCTGAATTTTCTACTTTCTTACAAAATTTAAAGAAAGCTTTGGTTTCAGAGCTACGATATTTTATATGTAAAATGTACTTGTAGATCTGCATTCTGTATGCCTCAGTTTTTGGGATTGGATCAGTAGAATTTATTTTGTAATGTGATAAATTCTAAAAAAAAAGATTTTTAAATCTTTTAATTTTAAAAAAATGCTAAAATATGATTTAAATTTAAAATCGGAGGTATGAAGAATACAGGCATTCTTAAGCTTTTATTTTATATAAAAACACAGGATCTACCTTTAGTCTTCCCAAAGTTACTTTGTGTGTTACAGAAAGAGAGCTATTTAGTTTTTACTATTTTTGTATCCACATTTGTTATGCTATTTAAAAAATTATAATAATTTTACAGCAAAATTTTTTCTTTTATTTTAAGCTTTGTACTTTTCTGCACGAACTGCAAGAAACTCATATTAAAAGGAGAAGAATTTACTGGTTAGTGAGGAATCGGAAAAAAGTACGTCAAAATGTGCAATATAAAGACTCCGCAAGGTACTATTCCCCCCTTAAGTCGACTGACTACTTTCTCCAACCGTGATTTTTTAAAAGTATGTAAATGATTGTTTATTCCATTTAGTGCAAGAATTAGAATATATATATAATTTTTTTAAAGAATATTATTACGCCGCGATAGAAGTGAAACTGCTTTGGCGACGTTGGCCGTAAATGCAGGTATAGATCGAATTATATTAAACTGCTGAGTAACTTACTTTAATCCAATAAAATTCAAACTTCATTTTATGAAAATAAAATTTTTATTCAATTTTCTGCATCATTATTTTCCAAGAAAGACGCAATAGGTGTGTGGTAACTGAAGTAGGATATAAAAATCCTCGATTGTAGTCAATCAAGAAAATGTGAGAAAACGCACCAATCGTGTGGTTCCGTAAATTATTTTTCCTTCTCTAGAATCAGTATTCATTGTCAAATTCAGTGTCCGTTTCAAGAATTCAATGAGTGGCTTTGCTTTTTCTGAAACAAAATTAACATTAAAGTCTCCAGTTAAGATAATCGGCTTTTAATCATCATCGGATCCAATGATTGCAGCAGCCTCTGATGTGTACAGCACTAAAACTTATTGGATAAAGATGATAAAAGCTGCGACCGAACTACCTGGTGATAAATAGACTTTCGCCAGGAATTGCTGCTAGTTCTGCTTTTCTTTTTTTCCACGAAACTCTTTTCCTCTTTTTGCATTTGTTCTAGGCTATCTGACCAGAATTTATTTTGATTCAACGGAAATAAAAATTAATAATATAAACTTAATGCATCACTCGCAGAAGTCACTGTGTTTGCTTACAAGACGCTATCCGTAGCGATTCTGGCGCGAACGTCAGTGACATATACACAATGACCCAGATACTCCCGTAACGGAAAGAGCCATATAAAGGTAATATTTTGTGTGCGTTTATTCGTTGTGAACGGCACGTTTATTACATAACAAGATATCAATCATTGGCATGGCCAAGTAATTTTAGCACGTTTTACACATGTATTTTACAATAATGCAACTGATGAACTTTTTACAGAAAGTAATACTGTACTTAAAAATGATTAAATTTAAATATGATTCGGCTCATCTAGGGCACAAATGCGACCCAATGCCGAAAACCCGAGGTCATTTGGTTGCTTATTGGCTGAGAAAAAGGTACGACAAAATATGGAACAAAGACTAAGACGAAATTTGCGTCCTAATAGCGTTTTTGTTCCACTACGTGAAAAACGCGCTAAAAACTACGAAAATACGCCACATGAGTTCGTTAAGAGAGTAGCTTAATGTCACCAATACCTAAGCGCCTTTCGTCCATAGCAGCAAGAGCACGGCTCCCCCTTAGCAATCGTTTAACTTTTTCACGGATATGACGCAAGTCACGGGGTGTACCCTCCCCCTTCCCGCTCTCTTTTCCTCCCGCTCGCTATCTCCTCACCATGGCGACGTTTCGGCGGGATGGGGAAACTACTTCCGCTTGCTTTTTCACTGTTGCACAAAACGGTAAATTTTCTATTCAATCCCGTCCGCAAAGAAGTTTCACTTCAAAAATGATGGTCCTAATGAAATCCCCTAGGGGTTAGTAAAAGGAACCGTACAGATCCGTCACAAATCAAGAAAGAATTACTTTTTTAAAAAAGCATTCTCCTTTTATGAAAATATTTTCTGTTGTAATAATTGTTCCCTATATATTGCTAAAACTTATGTATATAAAGAGCCTAAATTATTATTCGTGACAAATTCTCATTATTTTTAGTTATACGATCAATCTGAATAGTAACCAGGTGTGTTTTGTTGAAGTTTATCTACAGTGATATATTAAACAATGAATAGCTTCACTTATAACATATGTTTGAAAAATCCTGGTTTGAGTTCTGTCTTAGCTATATTTAAGCAAAATATTATTATAATAGAAGCAATTTTTATAAAAGGAGAAAATTTTGAAAAAATGCATTTTTTACCTCCATTTTTTGTCAAAAAAATATTTAAAAAATTGTTTTTATTCCAAAATTTTTGAACAATTTTACATTTATTTTCCAACTCAATTCAAGATAAATAACTCTTTACTTTCAAAATCAATTTAATATTATCTGAATATAAAACAAATTTTCACCGTTACTATCTCAAAAAACTGTTTTTGAAAAAAGGCACTGTGTAGCCTTAAAATGTTACAGTTTCAAACCAGTAACATTGGAAAACTATCCCCACATTCAATTTCTTTTGAAAATAAGAAAATTTTCTTAAGAATGCAATTTTTTTGAAAAATATCTTGTTTTTTTAGCAGGAATTGCAAAGTTTTAATTAATGAAAGTACACAAAAGATAGAGCAAATACCAATAAAAAAATAAAGGGTAAGATAAGAGTTATATTCAAATTTACATGGATAGATAAGATATACTACAGATATCTCCAGTACATATAAATAGTTAATAGGAACAACATGTAAAAAAAAAAGTCACAAAATATTTTTGTAAAATTTGAATTTGTTATTCGTTATCGGCGATGGACCGAGTAATTTCTTACCATTATCAACCGACACCTATTCTCCTAAATTCCAAACCCCGCCAACGACAGGACAGAGCCTCAGCAGATTTATCGTGCAGTAGTCCTCGTACACGAGTTTTCTGTGGTACAAGGCGTCGAACCCGCGTCGACAATGCTACCAACAATATGAAGACCATTATTTATGGATTATCACGGCCACTTGAAATAACCCTACGGACTATAATCTACATTTACCAAATTTTCAAATGTCCTGATAAAATACGCGAGTTTCAAATAATATTTCAAACAGAGAAAAATAGGAAATTTATATCTTATGCTAGAGGTTTTCCCCTATCCCAAATCACACTCCCCACTATATCAAATTTTTAATTAACAAAACCATTTAAATAAAAGCATGGTACTAATTATAGGTATAAAAAAATTATATTTAAATTGTTACAGTACTGTCAACTTAAAGCAACAATTCTAAACCTTGGAATTCATTCATTTCATTATGAAGTTAAAATCGAAATATGAAGCACAAGCAATACATATAATAAATAAAAGCATTTAATATTTAAATTAAAAACTTACATCTCTCATTTAGCTTTTTTCATTCAATATTTTCCAGCGGCAGCGAGAGATGCTCCACAGAAACTCAGTTTAAATGACTTCTTGATAAACAATGTTGGCTTCATTCATTATTTAAAGTTGTTTGTTGATATTCGAGTTCTGGAAGAATTAGATTCAACAAAGGCTGTTATCTACTTTGTTGATTGTTAACGTATTATGTGTTTTCGGGCTGACAACGTTTTTATATAACATTCATTTATTCTTTGTTAGTATTGCCTTTATATGCAATGCTAAGATCACTGATACCAGTCCACGCAATTTTAAATCACAGTCTAGCCATGAGGAAGGTACTTGAACACGTATATCAAATCACCACTTGAGTACTTCAAAATTATCCTCAACATGGCTGTTATCATTAGAGGAACAAGGACTTGAGTGAGTGAATATTAACGTCGCACTGGTTGGTCATCTACACGAGGACATTTGGCAACGGATTTCGTCATTTTGAACCATGGTGAAATGACAAGGGCTTGAGAGAGTGAATATTAACGTCACACTTTTCAGCTACACAAGGGCTTTTGTAGACGCACCTCGTCATTTTGAACCATGGTCAAGTGACGAGGACGACACCTGAGCTCACACCACTGTCTCCTAAAACCTCACCACACCAACGGGAGGACGTTTGAGCCTCGACTAATTTAATGTGTGCATCGCGCCACTACACGGCGTGTCTTTAGTGGTACTGGGATCGAATTCATGACATGTCTGCCATGATCCGATACCTGGACCACTTGGCTACCACAGCCACAGAGCTTGAGAGAGAGAAAGAGGGAGAGTTACATTAACATGCACTATAAGGCTGAACGAGTGGTCGTGGTAGCCTAGTGGCCAAGGTAACGAACTCGTGGCAGACATGTCATGAGTTCGAGCCCCGTGCCGCTGGACCCACCGTGTACGGGAGCAATGTACGTTAAATCTGTCGTGAGCTCGAACGTCTTCTTGTTGGAGAGGTGTGGTAATTAAGAGAGGGATGAGAATTCAGGTGTCGTCTACGTCACTTGACCATGGTTCAAAATGACGAGGTCCGTCGCCAAAAACCCTCGTGTAGCTGAACATTGCGACGTCAGTATTCACTCTCTCTCATAAGACTGCACGAGGGCTATTGGTGACGGACCTCATAATTTTGAACTCTGGTCAAGTGACGAGGACGACACCTGAATCATCCCTCTCAAAGAACTTCCACACCACATAAAGGGAGGATGTTTGAGACTCAACAGATTAAACATTTATCAGCCCTATCTGCCCGGTGGGTCTTCAGTGGGCTAGGCTCGAACTCATGACAAGCCAACCACGGGATTTTGACCACTAGAATCATTTCCGTACTGAAGTAACGCCAGCCACTAGTTTAGCTGATAGATGGATTTCTATAATTCTTTTTTTTTGTTTGATTTTTATTAGCTTTACTTTAACACTTGAGAAAATTTATTAGTGACAAGAACGAATTCGTATACCTTTCTCCAATTTCATCTTCCTTTCTTGATATATCTTCTTAAAAAGGAAACATTGTTGCTGTTGTTTCTATGCAACCAACATAACGAATTTATCGTAACTGAACATTTTGTTCGTTCATTCGGGTTACTCGTTATATCGGGTCCAAACAAAATACAAATTTTTTGTACGTACTTTTTAGAAATTAATAATAATCAATTACGCACAAAGCATATTGTTACGTAGATCGGGGTTCGAGGATTTTATGCAAAATCAGTTGCAAACAACAAGAAAGTTCTTTAACAGCGATGATAATTTATTGCCGAAAATCAATCCTTGAAACACAGCATTCAACAGCAAAATTCGCAGAATGAATATCAGAAGGATTTCACTCCTTCAATAGCACTTAGACATAATTATCAGTATCTAAAAATACACGTATATATAAGCTTATTCACGATCAAGGCAAGTTCACTAATCGCTAGTCAAAACCAGACTCGCTACTCACTGGTGGAAATTAGAGTGACTGTTCGAAACTTCTGGAAAGATGCGCTCGCGTCATAGATCGTGAAATTAGTAGATTTCTCTACTAATTTCTAGAAGAATCCAGAGGGTCCCGAACTCGTCAATTTGGTCACTAATGTTGCCAACTTGGTCGCCCAAAATGATGCCAACTTGGCTCTATCGCCAAGTTCCCATTGAATCGCCATTTTCACGTAAGGTACGGCGTTGCTTATGAATATTACAATTTTAACATGAAATAAATATAGCATAGAGTAATATAAAGGCATTGCACATCCAAATACAAATTATTTACATTATTTTATACAAAATTCGTAACAATATCTATAGTTAGAAATTACACAGTTTTTATTCGGCAACTAAAAGCACTTCTAGAGAATAAATAAGCACCATTTAATTGGAAATTTTAAAATGCTAATAGATATTTTTGATTTCTTGGTTTCTTCTTTCTTACTGCTCGAAAGAGCTCTTTTTCAACTTCATGCAGAGAAGAAAATACCGCGTCTTTTACATCCCGCTGCTTACGCATAAGAAAATTGAGTTTGGTTGGAATAGGAGAAACTTTTTTGGTGTACATGACGTCTCAAGAGCCAAATATCCAAAAGTGAAATTTTTTTATCGCGATAACTTTTGATCTAATGCGAATTATGAAAAACGCCACATGTATTCATGATCAGCGTCGGATTTTAAAATAAAAAAATTGAGTTTGGTTGGAATAGGAGTTAGAAATTTTTTCGGTGTTCATGACGTCTCAGCCAAATATCCAAAAAATGTGCAAATTTTTTATTGCAATAACTTTTGATCTAATTGGAATTTTGAGAAGCACCACATGTATTCGTGATCAGCGTCGGATTTTAAATAAAAAAATTGAGTTTGGTTGGAATAGGAGTTAGAAAGGTGTGTGTCATGAACACCGAAAAAATTTCTTCCTATTCCAACCAAACTCAATTTTCTTATGTAAAATCCGACGCTGATCACGAATACATGTAGCGCTTTTCAAAATTTCAATTGGATCAAAAGTTATTGCAATAAAAAATTTTCACATTTTTTGGATATTTGGCTGAGACGTCATGTACACCGAAAAAATTTCTAACTCCTATTCCAACCAAACTCAATTTTCTTATGTTAAAATCCGACGCTGATCACGAATACATGTGGCGCTTTTGAAAATTCTAATTAGATCAAAAGTTATTGCAATAAAAAATTTTCACATTTTTTGGATATTTGGCTGAGGAGACGTCATGAACACCAAAAAAATTTCTAATTCCTATTCCAAAAAACTCAATTTTCTTATGTTGAAATCCGACGCTGATCACGAATACATGTGGCGCTTTTCAAAATTCCAATTAGATCAAAAGTTATTGCAATAAAAAAATTTCACATTTTTTGGACATTTGGCTGGGGAGACGTCATGAACGAATGAATGAATGTTGGGTTTAATGGGGCAAGAGCCGATTTCGGCTAAGCTGCGCCAATCAATCGTTAAAATATTAAAAATCCATTTAAAATACTCAAAATATAGTTAAAAGTTCACAAAAAAATAAGTAACAAGCAGATTTTGGTGGGGCACACCCCACCAAGTCAGACGTTTAAAACATTTCAGAAAAAGAAAATCAAAATATTTTATATTCCAGTAAAAACAATTGCTAATAAGTTTTTGGTGGGGATTACCCCCACCAAGTCCGATAAGTATGATTCAATCGCGCCCCTTCCGGTGCTTGGTCAGAGTTAAATATTTTTTTTCCATAACTTCTGCTTCTTCTGCTTCAACATCATATATGAGCATGTCATTTTCTTCTTCTTCGGAAGTCTGTACTGGAGAACTCATTATCGGTATGTGTGGTGCCATTTTTATATGTAGAGCTGTTTCATTTATTTTTTGTAGTAGCTTTTTCGTTCTTGCTCGAGATTTTGTGTGTTTCCTTTTTGAATATTGTATTATACCTGCTGAAGGGGGTCGAATACGGGAGTTGTATGGGGAAGCAGATATATTTGATGAAGTTTCCATAGGGCTGAACATAGGGTTGGTGGTGGTAAGTACTGAATTAGAAATAGGAGTCGGTGGCTGAGTTTCTGACACTGTAGTGGCTATTGTTGAGGGCAAGAGGTGTGCTTGGGTTGAAGTTGATGTGGAAACAGCAGGAGTGGATGTTGGTATATCTGGTTTTGGGAGGGATGAAATTAAGTAAATTTAAAGGTGGACATTTTATTTTTGTTATATCTTCGTCTGTCTGTGTGGCACTGTTTATAGTAGAGGATTTGGCAGCTTGAGCGTAAGTTTGAGTTAACTGTGGAACTATTAATTTTCGTGCTTCTGCATGATATATTTCTATTGGTTTTAATAGCTTGGATTTCTTTTTCATTCCACTTTGGGCATACTTTTGAATCTGATTGATGGGTTTGGGAACAATTAACACATTTCGGCTCTAGTGTACAATCCGTGGAAGAATGCCCAACGGATGCACATCTAGAGCATGTCAATTGACCGCGGCAGGAAGTTTGAGAATGTCCGAACCTCTGACACTTGAAACAGCGCAGAGGATTCGGGATGCACGAACGTATTCTGCAGAAGGTATCTAGCTTTTATTGTACCTGGAAGATTCGGGCTATTGAAAGTTAAAATCAAATGTTTCGTAGGAATAATGGCGGCATCTTTTTTAATCGTAATTCTTCTGACTTGAATAACACCCTGATCAGAAAATCCATCAAGAATTTCTGACTCAGGGGTGGTCAACAGGTCAGGTTCAGATATGACACCTCGGCTTGAGTAACTGTAAGTGTAGAATCGAGAAATGTTTTTGCAGACAGATAAGATTTCGATTGAATAGCTGATTTTGTTTCAACAAGTAAATCACCAGATCGCATTTTTTTAACCGATTTTGGTTCACCGATTGCTTGGAGGGCTTTGAAAATCGCAAAAGGGGATTTTCTGGACATTTCATTGTTGGTTAACGACAAGATGAAAAAGCGTGAAGTACTGGCAATATGTTCAATGGTATGAAATTTGGGTAAAACGAGGCACATCAGAATTGGATCCATAGGCACGTGAAAAACTTCGTTCTGGAGTGCCTCCACCCACCACGGAGTCCAACAAGGGAGGCAGTGTGCCGGTCATCTGGCAAAAGCCAGGCACGGCGCTTACCTGAAGTACACCCAGAATATAATGCTACAGCATCAGGGCGAGGATCCAACGGGTAAACCCGCCACCCCTTATCTGCAGCACTAACCCTACAGCAATGTCTCTGATGAGACATCACCAGCCGATTGACAGGAGCGGGCTCGCTCCTGCCACCCGTCTACAGCGAAGCGTGGGCCAAAGGGAACGCAAAAGGTATCCCCAGGACACCATTTTCCTCCTTACGGGACGCCGCACACGGCAAACATGCGGGTCGGAAAACCAACGTTGTTAGTAAGAAAACAAAGAAATAATACGAACATTAAAATAAATTGTCGAAAAAAAATATTAAACGAATTTAACGCAATACAAAACGAAAAATATAGTATTATTAATGAATATTTTGAGTAATCTAATAAAAAATTAATCAATAGTTTTGTACATTTAAATTTCGAAAAATTGTCTGTAGTCTAGACGGGAAAAGAAGAAAAGGGAAAATTGAATGACAAGAGGGTCGAAAATAGAGAAGGATCACTAGGGTACCCCGGGTTCGTGACACCCGTTTACCAAAGAGAGTAAACCCCTTGGGAAAAGGAAAAGATCACTAGGGCACCTCGGGATTGTGACACCCGTACTCACCTAAAGAAGGTGAGCCCCCTGAGGGGTCGCAAACAGTCGGATACCTTAAGTGATGAACCACGATTCAGCATACAAAGCGATTCTCGCCGAGTTCTCATCTAGACAGCTCAAGAAATGCTATCATCCTGCAAACATTAGACATCTCTTTGGTGGCACTGTCATCCTGGTATAGGAGGCATAATAGTGGACGCACGTATGCTACTCCATACCTTCTCTGCTGGTACGACACCAGAGCTCTAAAAGGATGAGATTTTAGAACCTTATGTACGGCTTTTTTGAGAGTTGTGAGAGATCAATTCGTTTTAATGTTGTTTAATGTGATTCGTTAATGTGAATTGTTTTAATCAATTCGTTTAATCTGAGCACACAGAGCTGATTACTACACGATTATCTGGAATAAGAGGGTATTCGCCGTATGGTGTGGCCATCGAGGTGTATAGATCTCAATCTGACTTAGACCTTCTGTGATTCTCTAAGAGCCATTGAATGATGACAATCCACTACAAGATTTAAAATCCCCTCTTTTGGAAAAATGTGAATTACTGCCCCAATTGTTGATCAGTATTCACATTAATAGTATGAGAGCACATTGTAAGGCTTAAATAAAATGTGGCCTATCTCTTATCAGATGAGAAATTTCGAGTTATGACGTATCGTACTTTGACCATTGTGGCTCTTATTTGCAAATCAGCTTACGCTGAAACATTATGCTTTTTTTTAATTTCCAGCCTTTCCTTACTGTATGTGTTACTATACCAAATTTTCAAGCAAAATGACAGATTTTGTTGAAATATCTATCTCATTTTTATGTTTTTAACTTTAATTTTGAGCATTATAGTGTATAATAATGTAATATATATACACTGTGAAATATTAAAACTCGTGGAATATCTTAACATCGTCTGGAACAGCCTTTTAAAAGGGCGAAGTGCACTAACAGCCATTGAATTGATAAATCATCGGAAGTAAAAATTATTCAGTCATGTTGACGTTCATCAGCAGAATGTGTAGATTACTGATATCATACATAAGGACATGTCTACAATTATTTCCAACATGCACCTCAAGGTATCCGACTACCCCAAAATCGGGAATTTTGCCAAAAATGGACAAATTAGTTTAGGATTTTATTTTATAGACCATCTTATTAGCTTTATAAAAATACCGTTTAATATTTTTCGTTTAGAACAAAAACTACAAGTGTTTTAGTAAAAGCAGATGCCATTACTTTAAGCAAGATATCATACTTTAAAACGCGTTTTACTCGAAATGTGTGAGTGTTTTTTTTTTTTTAAATACTGAAGGGGCCAGCGATTGCTAAAAAAGTTTTCAGAATAATTAACCGAATTTTTTTCTGTATGTTCTGTATAATAGTAGAAATGTTTTAACCTTCAGATTTATCAATCACTGTTGTTTTACTACGAAATTTACAATACTTTATGTTAATATAATCACTTATTCTAAGCAATATCATATAATAACTAAGATTAAGTGCTCTAGTTTTTGTAAAAATTAAAATCTCTTATCCTGAAGGTTACTTCAAAACCGAATAATATAGCAGCACATCAAAATTGAAAATTTGTTCACAAACTTTTGGTACAGTACGGGCCGCGTTTATGTTATTTTTTTGTCAATTTTTAATCATTTTTTCCTATTTTTAGTAATAATTTATTTTGCTCTTCTTAATTTAGCATATTTTTCTTAAAATGTACTAAACAAATCAAAAGACAACAAAAAATCCCTATATCTCCATTTTTTAAACAAAGTTGTAAGTAGTCGGATACTTTAATAGTGAGTCGTAGAAGTCTTATAACAGTCATAGAAATCCTGGTACGAAGTTGATACAGATTACGTTTGATACAGATCTCGTTTTATGCCATTCAATACATTTTCGGATTGAAGCAGGTCTGGTGAAGATACCAAGACCATAGAAAATTAAAGTGTATCTACAACATGTCGATAGAGACAACAGCAGCATCTATGGGAACATTGCTTTGTTGGAAAAGGAGTTGAAACAGGGCGTTCAGTAACAGGATGGCAACTGGTTGCAGCATCTCTCGAACATTAAGTTGACCAGTCAAAAGGCCCCCGTTAGGGAAACCAAAAGGTTTTCAGCATCATAATTGCAGTCTACACTATGACGCCAGGTCTTCCAGACCCATGATTTTACTGGATCTTGAGCTGACTACGCTCTCAACACATGGATTTGATTTTATCTACACTAAGACAAGCGTGTCGTTGATGAAGACAAAATCAATGCAATCCGACGAATCCATGCTCGTTTAAGCATGACGCCATTCCTACCATTGACGATGATGAGTTAAAAAAACTAATCATCGTAACCTACATAAGCCAAGTCCTTCGCTTGTGAAGCCATCAAAATAATTTATGGAATGATGCAGAGTTTTCCAAGGATGAAAACAGAGATATAGTTCCCTACTCTCCAAACTTTCACACCATGCCAATATGAAAACTTTTAGATAAATTTAAAGGGCATCAACCCCTTTACACTTCAGGGTCTTTAAAGGCACCTGAAATCAAAGACAACGTCGGCCACGAGTTCGCGATCATGACCTTTCGGCTAATGCTGCTACATTTCATTTTTGGATATATGGAGTGAGTTTTTAAGCATAGCACTCTAAAGGAACACGAATGCTACTGGCGACGGACCTCATAGCTTGAATAAAGTGGTAAGGGCGACACCAGAGATGGCACCTGCTCTCTAAACTACCACAACACGCCAATAGAAAGCTTTTGAGTTCTACATATTTAGCATATATAAGCGCCTCTACACTGGGGGTCTTCAGTGGCACTAAGCTAGAACTCATGAAACGCCTACCCTCAGTCCGTGACCATGACCCCTTGGCTGCCACGACCACTTTGGATAAATGGAAACAAGTCATAAAGTGAGATTTTGAAACATTTTGAAAATATGAATGCGATATCACATACTATTATTCAAATAATTTCAAATATTTTTTTCATTTTACTGTTTACAGGTTTCCTTAGATTGGCAATGATGTGTGACAACATCACTCAGAGTGAGGATATCCGTTGTTGTGAGTACCGTTACAGTGACACCGCTGTCCACAAACACTTATACAGGGTGTCTCAGGATTATTGGGACAAACTTTATGGGAAGTTAGGGGACATCAAAAGGATTCAGATTTGCATGCAACCCATGGTTGTGGAAACACCTTCTTTTGATACTAGGTGGCGCTAATCACAAGATCATTGGAGGAAACAGACCTGCATTACCGCAGTCATTTGAGCTGTCATTACCCTCAGAACAATATGGAACGTTTTACAAACAGCGAGCGAGCAGATATGCATCTCATTTAGGGATTGGCAGAAGGAGATGCACGATCAGCAGAATGATTGTATCGCGAAAGATACCTATAAATAGGTGCAACGGACCACCGAATTTCTCAGTTTATGTGAATGTGGATTATTATGAGGTAATAGGCATAGAGAGGGTAGGATACGAGTGACTCGAGCTCATAGCATGACTCAGCTTTGATCAATAACTGTTTCAGATGATCTCAGTCTCGTGCTTCTTTGTTCCTTGTTGTTGCCCTAGTACTTTCCCATTATGTTTCCGACTATGAGTTGGTTTGCAAATTTGAATCATTGTGACGTCCCCCCAATCCCCTTAAAATTTGTCCCAATAATTTTGGGACACCCTGAAAAATAAATGCGAAGCATTTAGAAAGTCATGTTTTTTAACACTCTTTTATAAGCTTCACTTGTATGTGACGGAATCTTTGAACTCAATTTCTACTCACTTTAAAAGGTCAGATTAATTCAAAATTTTGTACACTTGTCCAGGACCGATGACAATACAATAATTTCATAATTTTGTCCCGTTGTCCTGATCATGATCAACGATTTCCTTTTTTCAGATCCCATCCCGCATCTGGCGAATCAATTTAGATTCCATTTCCAGATTTGGCGACTAATTCCAGATATTGGTGATTAATTCCAGACATAACAATGATTCACGTGATGCTAAGAAATTATGACTTGAATTTTACAATTGAAGCAGAAAATTGCATACAAATTGAAAAAATATGACTATCAGTTTGATATTTGGATATGAATATATGCATGAATTATAAAGAAATAATAAAATAAATGGATATTTGAATTTATATATTCCTACTATAGCTACATAAGGGTTATAGGTAATTAACATTATCATTTTTAAGCATGGTGTGACGTCGTCACAATGGAGAAAGCGCCTCTATTCATATCTTTCAATTCTTTATCTCATTCAAATCTTTAAGGTCCTCAAACGACTCGATCTCTAGGCCGAATAGCCACTCCTCTAAATAGTCATTTCAAAGGTGAAGTCTTTCCAGGTACTATCCGATTTCTTTTGGTGTTTAACAAATCTCTGGCGAAAGACTTCCGGACTTAACTTAAATCGTTTAAGTAATAGTTTTTTAATATAGTCATAATTTTCTGCTTGTTCCTCCGGTTCGCGAGCAATGAACTGCACGATATCCAAAGGTAACAAACCTAATAAATGCCCTACCCAGTCTGTTTTTTCAATTAAAGCCCTTTTAGCCTGACGTTCAAAAATAACCAAATACAAACTGACTGATTTGGATTAAAATCTGGGATTAATTTTCTTAAATTTACATTCGAGGTTACAGAACGGGGATTTATACAGCCGGTTGATTCATCGTTTACACTATGTCCGGATTCTATTTTAAATCTTTCTAGATCAAATTTTAATTGTAATTCTTTCTCTTTCAACGCGTGCTCTGCTAATCTTAAGGTCTCTGCTCTTTCTGATTCTTTAAATCTAATTTTTTCTGCTCTTCTGATTCTGAAAATCTAATTTTTTCTGCCCTTTCCCATTCCTCTTCAATTTTCCTATTTGCAATAATAAACAGATTTTTTACGAATTCCTCTTCGTAACCCTCACTGTTAGTGATTGCGGTTTTGAGGTTAGGGACAGTCATGTTTGGTGTGACATCTACCCCTAATTCCTCTGCGAGTAGCAACATATCTTGCTTTTTCCCTTTTCCGAGAAAAGCCATTTTTGAACAATATCAGCACAATATATTTGTTAAAATTCACACAATATTTACTACTCTCTAGTATCACAATAACACTGGTCCCATGCAAACACAGAAACAAACAAAGAAAAATCCCCACATCCGGTGGCGGCGAAATGCTTCCCTCGGGTCAAAGGTTGCAGGGGCTAATTAAGACACGTCCGTCTCAGTATATTAGCGACTGCAGGTGGTTTTGCACGTGTGGTCATCATTCTTCTAAAACTGACCCGGCCGTGGGAAGCAAGTCCCAGATGTCTCAAGGGGGGGGGGACGCACACACGTCACACTGTTTACCTCATGTTGATTGTATGTATTTAAATCATTTTAATATCACATGCACGAAAATTCACAAATTTAGGTAGTTTGGGAAGTGGAGGAAAAGCTTAAATATTACATTACATTCAGTCCTACATTAAATTGAATGATGTAGTGCATTTTAATTCATGTAGTGCACGTCTTGTCTTTGTCTGTGAGCAGTAGGGAAAATACTTCGTCCACTGCATTTCATTACGTATATTATCCAAGAAACATAAATATGTTACCGGGAATTAAAGCGTGATTCTTGGAAGGCTTAAATTGTCAATTTATATTTATTTTGAAAGCAATAGTTTGTTATGAATTACTTTGTATCATCGAAATCCCTGCCTGTCTTTATAACATAATCTAAAAGTTTTATTCCAATCTTTTAAATGAAGAAATTCACACTCACCGTAACGTTTCAATTCGAACAATAACCTATCTATGATTAATGTATCATGTTACACAAGTATATTTGTGGCAATAGATATTTCAGATTTGCAAGTCAAACAATTGAGGCTTTAGAAAGAAAAAAAATTTAAAATATATATTCTATTAGTAATAGAATACTTTTTAAAATTTAACTCTTATTTTTACCATGTATTATGTACACACTTATTTTTCTAGAATGGGAAGGGGTAGTATCAAAAGATATTCACTAGAAAAGGGGGCGGCATTGAAATATACACGAGTAAAGGTTGGGAACCTCTGATCTATAATGTGCCACACCAAAAGGTGGCACCAGGTGATGGGAAATGTACTATGTATGCAATGACAATCAATAATCCACATTTGAAAGGGGAAAATATTATGGTGGGTTAGATCTCTGTAGTGTTTAGCCTTATTGCAAAATATTTTATTTTTAGGTTAAAGTATTGGTGGTGCAGAAGTGTAGGGTAATTTTACATGTATTTCATCACATGGGATACACTTTATTAATTTTTCTGATTTTTTTCTTTTCTAATTAAGTGATAAGTGACTTGGACATGGGACTAGAGGCTTCGGTGGTATGAAGCACAACTTTATCAATATTCTTTCCATATAAAGGAATTTCTTCTGGAAATATTGTCTCTAAAATATTCTGCTGATAGTAGAGTGAAATAATTTTGGATTTACTGGCGATTCTTTTTCGATTTTTAATTTGCCGTTGTTAGAAAATCCTGCAACTATCATGGATCCCTTTAGGAACATTACTGTACACTGACGAAGGCATTTCGTAAAACCACAAGACTGAATGCTATAAATTGTTAATTTTAGTTCAAAAAACGAACTAGTTAAAAGTACGTTTTCTGATAAAAATATCTTTGCTAATTATCTTTTAACACAATTATAACTCCTCTCCCCCCCCCTTCAAAATGCCAGTATAAAATAACCTAAAAAATACAAAAATTTTCAAACTAATTTATTGAGTAAACCTACATTGATCAATACAATTCTTAGAAAATTATTTTTTTTCGTTAATGAGTATGAAAAGCCAAACTTAGCTAAAGAAAAAACTATTAATTTATTAAACAGAATCAATTCTAGATCATCATATTCACCAACTTTTCTTAAGGTAACAGAACACCTTCGAAGAAAATTTTTTGAATTAACCTGAATTTTGCCTGTTAATGCATATTTTATGACCTTATGGGTCTTTAAAATGAGAAAAACACCCAAGTAAAGTCTTATTAGTGCACATTTTTTCCGTGAAAGGGGTATTTTATGAAAAAATAAGCAAAAATAAGACTTTACGCAAAACATGATAACTGAAAATAAAATAAATATATTGACATTTTGTAAATTGAATAATATAACATACAACCTTATCTAGGGAATAGACACTTATTTTGGTAATATAACAATTACGTGAGAAGCTATTGTGTTTCGAGCTTCTTAACGTTGAAATTTTCTTTAAAAGCTATTGTAATTTTCACTTTATTGCTGTATAAAAAAATTTCTACTCAACATAAAATCTTAAGAGAGGTCTATTCCCTGTATTAGTATTTAAAAAACATATATATAAAATTTTTATTTCATCCAAGCATAACTTTTTGAGATATTGTGTTTTGCGGTAAGAAAAAATGTAAAAAAACTCATTTTGAGAAAACGACAAAAATAACATTAAACTAATCTGATTACAAGAAAAACACTTACTTCCTTATTAAAATGCACCAAATTTATAATTCTCTCCGTCTTTAACTTCTAAAACAATATTTTTTTTCTTTTTAAGGGCTCTTAAAATTTTCCTATGTTTCTTTGTTTTGGGTCTGCGTTATGAATCGATTCACGGATTCTGCATTTATCTAAATGTTTATATCCCCGTAAGGTAAACACCCCAGGATTTTCAATATTCATCTTATTAAAAACTTTGAGGCACCCATTTAATCCCTCATTGAAATGTATAACAGCATCATACGACCCAAATTTAATTGTTTTGAGCGAAACAAATACTTCTTTCGGAACTTTTTGCCAGACTATTCCGTTAAAACACTCATTTGTATTTTGCGTGCATCCATGTAAGCAGTTACTTAATATCTGTTTGTCGCATAGTTCTAAATATACTGGTTTAATTTTATTTAAAACATCATTTGATAAACCAGCATATTTTGTGGTACATTTTGTTCCATTTGCCACCCCCGCTGAAAATAACACCAGCTGTCTTTCCCTATTGGGCACTGACCATGCATCGGTTTCTTATCACTTGATGCACAGTGATATAACGCAGCAATTACATTTTGCTGCATGGCATTTAAGTTACCGACATTACTGCGTACAGCAATTCCGTAGTAATTTTGAAGTCGGTCGATAAAATTATCAGTTAATTTGCCTTTACCAGACAGTCCTTTAGTTTTTGTTTTTAGCTTTCTTAGACGCGAGCCCACTCTCTTTTGTACATGGCCAATGCACTCAAACTTTGTCACACTGTTCATTCCATAAGTGTCTTTCACACTCATGAAAGCTTTTGAGTCACCATCGGCATAATATTGCGTGTATTGAAGTCTGCGGTTTTTTTCTGAACGAAGAAATATTCGTGAAGCCCCCACAATTTCCATTTTTGACGAAGATCCCGTAAAGTTACACTGACATATGTGGTCGGCTTTTGACGACTCATATTCATTCGACGAGTTTCTTGGCATAGTCTGAAGTCTCTTACATGTAGGACAGTAGGACGACATAACTTCTACCTCTAACACCTTACCAGTATCAACTGATATTGCAGCAACACAACCATTCATAGATGTATAGCCTCTACGCTGCCATGTGCCATCCACAGATATGCCACATTTTACAAAATCAGATGAAAATTTTTGTTTTATATCCGCAATTTCAGTAGCAGCTTTTTTCATGGATTCCTCAGCTACTTCCTGAACCACTTTTAAAAGCTTTGCTTCCTGATTTTTGAAAGCAGTTTTTGTCAGTCGAGGCAAATTTAATGTTGAGCATAATTTAAATGCACCAGCAAAACCCTTGCCTATCTGCCGCATACCATATACTAGCCTGGTATTTATGACTGGTGCATTTACAACTTTTTTTGATGAAGCAAATGTAAAGAAAAAGTCACAGCATTTACATTTTAGTGTAAAATGAGAGCATAATCCATACATGGAATCCTCAAAAAGCTCTACTTTTTCAGCAAAACATTTTGGGCAGCAAAGTTGAGAAAATGCATCCACAATAAGCTCAAGATCAATGATTCTGTTACCAAACAGAGGACCAGGCATTTCTTCTGCAGTTGACATACTCTCATTTCCCAATTTTGAAGAACTAGTAGTGCATTCAGGAACAGGTGTTGAATTGCTGTTATTTTCGGAAATTTTTGTGTATTTATTTCCAAAAAATTGTCTCTTACGCTTTCTAGCAATACTTTAAACCATTTTCAAGCAAAAATAAAACAGAATAGAATTATTTTTTAACTTTCTACGCTGTCGATTCTTTCAGTATGAAAATCAAACATATATGTAAACAAAGTCACTAAACAACAAATTTGATGCCAGATTTTATACATAAAAAAGGAAAAATGTATTTCTAAATACATTTATATTTATTCTCAAATATTCTATTTTAATTTCTGACAAAATATTTGTATATTAATTTTCATATTTCATGTCATATACCATGAAAGAGAAACGTAAACAAACAATTTGGGCCACTTCCGGTTAGCAGAAAGGCATTTCCGGTCAGAGAAATTCATGATCAAGTAATATTAAAAAAGCTGTAACTTGGCTTCTAATTAAGCTAGAAACAAAATTTTTACAGATTTAGAAAGATAAAAGATTGAATTTTAATATTTGATCAAAAACGAAAAATCGATACTGACCGAAAATTGAGTTTTAAAGGTGTTCTGTCACCTTAAGCATAATTAAACAAATAATCAATGAAGATTTATTTTAATACACAAATAAAACAAATTAAATTTGGTACTTTTCATTTAGAATTTCTTTTTCACGATATTCAGCCACTCAATTATGATACATGAATGCATAATTTAAAATATTAAACAGGTGGCTACAAATGCTTATCAAAATTAATTATAATTGATTATATTTCAAAATATACTCTCACCACTGATTTTCTTCATTACTTAAATAGGTAAATTTATCTACAGAATTCAAGTAAATATATATAAAAATATTTACAGTTTCATCAAAATTCATAACTGTTAATAATTATAGAATATTTATTAATGTAAATATCAAGAAACATAAAAAAATAACCAAAGAAGGCTTTCATATGGACGCAATGAAGTTTTCAGACATTTTAAAATCCTTCATTTAAACTAGGGATGTGATATTTCAAACATAAAATTATGTCATATTAAAAAACTGACCAAAAATCCAATTTATTCACATCTCAAAATCGGTATAAAAGAAAAAAATTCTATTAAATCCATTTTTCTTAAAAAGTTTGATCTACACTATTAAAATTCGTAAGTAAACAAACGTATCTATCTAAGTATATATGTGCGTCTATCTCACGAACCGCACGGCGCAGAAACTCGCCGAAGGTACTAAAAGATCGCGAATGATTTGAGGTAGCCGATTTGACCATCTTTGTTTCGATATTACAATTAGTTAAAAAGAAATAAACACACGGAGAAAAAAATTAGCTTACCAAAAAGGAGGCGTCAAAATTAAACGAAATTTTACATACCTAATGACTACTTTCACATAAGTAAATTATTAGAAAATGAAAGAAAAAGAATAATTTATTTCAGAGAAAAAGGCAAAAGAACGGTGGATTTAATACCCTGTTGAACCCCTTCTAGCACGAATGCACGATACGATACGATCGGGCATTGAGGCATACAAATTCTATATGATGTCTTGAGACATTTCGTTCCACATTTGTTGTAACCTTGCCTCTAGTTCGTTCAAACTCGTGGGATGCCTAACTCGCCATCCTGAATGATCCCGGATATGCTCGATTGGAGACAAATCTGGAGATCGGGAAGGCCAAGGAAGGTAGTAACAGTACGGAGACAGTTTTGTGACACCCTTGAAGTGCGACTCTGAGCATTGTCTTGTTACAAAATGGCTCCTGGGAGCCATTGCATGAGAGGCAACACATTTTGGTAACTGTACTCAATGAAAGAAATCTGCTTACCAAATTTGAAGACTGTGAAACTAATAAATTAAAAATGGGGGGGGGATATCTGTAATGCTAATTGAGCCGCCGCAACGCCCCTTGGGGGACGATTTTCATGAAACCCATTTTGTAGCAAATCTCTACCCTATGAGAGGAATCTGCTTGCCAAATTTCAAGACTGTGTGTCGTAACAGTTTAAAAATCGAAATAATTATTTATATCTCCCCTTAACCCACCTCCCCGCAACACCGCTTGAGGGGCAATTTTACCAAAATCCATTTTGTAGTGGTTATTTATTCCATGAAAGAAACATGCCTTCCAATTTTCAAGCAGGTAGGTCAAGTAGTTTAAAAAAAGAAATATTTATCTTTTAACCCCCCCTCTTTAATCCCCCGCAACGCCACTTGGGGCGCTGTTTCCCCAAAACCCAGCTTGAAGCTGATCTCTATCAAATTTAAAGATTGAGCGTGTAATAGTTTAAAAATGGAAATAATTATCTATAAAGCCCCCGTAACGCCACTTGGGGTCTATTTCCACTAAACTCATTTTGTAGTGGATCTCTACTCTATGAAAGGAATCTGCTTACCCAATTGCAAGATTGTACACTGAGTAGTTTAAAAATTGAAAAAATTTATTTATATTGCCCATTAACCCCCATAATGCCTCTTGCGGTTCGAATTTCGCAAAATCCGTTAGCGGATCTCTACTCCATGAAAGGAACATGTCTACCAAATTTCAAGTCCATAGGTTGAATAGTTCCGAAGATATCGTGATTAGTCAGTCAGTCGCATTTCTCCTTCATATATATATATAGATTTAATTAAGCTAGGAGCAAAGTTAATAATCACGAGTGACATCATGGATTTGCCACACATAAAATGATATACAGAAATTAACACTTATCTTGATAATTTGTACAATTTATAAATAATCCCTTCAGTGCTGATTAAAAGTCACGCGATTCGCTTCCCAATGCCTCCGTTCTCCACATAGGCGCTGGCATGTGATGTATTGGGGGGGGGAGAGAAAAGAAATAAATAAAGAAATCCTCTCAAACACTGTCAAAGTCCTTTGATTGCATTCCAAAGCCTTCGGATAATTTGCACTGCACAGAAAAGAACGTACTTCGGAAAGACGTATATATACGCCGCTGACACTTAAGAGGTTACATTCATATTGTAGCTTTAGCGTCAAAGTATAGTATTATTGAATTGAAGAAAATTATGATTGAATATTGGGTCGCAAATATTGAAATTCGAGAAGCACTGGTTTATATTCCAGCTGCTAAATATTTTTTTTTTTTATAAAGCATTACAAATGATGATACGAACTAGCATTATAGCAATACGTTTAAAAGTTGATAATACGACTGACACTTAATATTTCTTCTTAACACACTTTTATTAGTTTGATTTTTATTAGAGACGGAATCTTTGAAATATAAGAATACGGGACACTCGAGGCCTTGTAAACGGCGAGAATAAATACTCTTCAGACCCGTTAATTAATATCCATTGAAGTAGAAGACCTATTGCAGCAGCCACGAAAAATTCTGGCTCCGAATATCAAACTCAAGGATAAATTCAACAATGAATAAATGTTGGTTTAAAAAACTTATTGAAGATTGAAATAAAAAATTGAAAAACATTATTGTTTAAAAAAAATAAACACACTTTTATAGTGAATCGAACTAAAAGGTACATATGAAAAAAATATATAAGAATAAAATACGATTAAAGAGAAAATTAGTGTCATTGTGGTAAAAGCGTGAGTTGCTTTGTACTTCATTTTTACACTTACTTAGCATTTCGGAACAGAGCTATTAAGAAATTCTAACAATTAATATAGAGTACTCCACGCTTTTACCTCACTGACATTAATTTTCTCGTTAATCATTTTATTCTTATATTAAGAATTCTTTTTAGTTTGATTCCCTATAAAAAAGCGTGTTTTTTAGTTTTTTTAACTATAATTTTTTTTCACTGAAAAGAAATCAAAATTCTCTCTGAAACTTGCATCAGCAGTATACATAAAAATACACCTTTTGAATCGAAGAATTTATTAAAAATTATTTAATCCGGTGACCTCGAAAATAATTCTCAGCCGTTTTAGTAAACTGACGCAATGAATGCTGTTTCATTCCACAGATCCAACAAGATATTTTAGAAAGCAGACTTTATGTCTTAGCAATTAGAGCATGATTTTTACTTACTGGAATCTTTTTCATATTTCTATTTTCAGAAAAACTGGACGTTTTTATAATATGGTACGAAATTGTTGACCCACCCTCTTCTTTTTCACATAAAGAACACTCCTTTTGTACGTTTGCTGTGTTTGTATTAACCATGAGCTTTAAGGGTTAATTTTAATCGCCAAATCCAGAAATCGTTAATCTTGATGATCCTGATCAGGGCAATGGAACAAAATTGCGAAATTATTTTATTGTCATCGGTCTTTGACAAGTGTGCAAAATTTCTTTCTTTTTGAACTCCTGTGAGGAATAGTTTATTATTCGCGTTCTATTTATCATTCAATAAATCGTTAATCGATCATTGCAATACACTGACGAAAATTTCATTTAGTTGTAGCCTCATTCATTGTAAACGCGACCGTGAAACTTCGGTTCGACGTTTCTGACGTTCGTATGGCTAACAAACTTCAGTAAGGCTATTTCGATGAATGAGCTTAATTAATGACTCACTACAAAGCAACACGAGGGCTACTCGTGACGGGCCTCGCAAATTTAAGCCATGGTCAAGTGACGAGGAGACATCTCAACTGGTAGATATTTTTCCGAACGTCCACTCAATGGCCACGGAATGACCGAGTCACGACCCATTTGACCTGCATCAGTAATTCTTCTACACCAAGGGTGTCAAACTCAAAAGCTAAATTGGGTCAAACAAAGAAGTTTTAAATTGAGGTGGACCGCAAAAAAAAATCAGTATTCATATAAACGTAGGTTTATTTCGCGCGCGCGCGAATGCATTATAATAAACTAGAACTAAACTCATTGGCGCAACAGTCGATGAGAGCCAAGGCCTGCTACGTCCATCTCAGTATATGTGAATTTGGGAACCGAGGTGCTTAAGTTCCGTTCATGTGGTCAGTCTGACGAGAAACCCCTAATGTTCAGTTGACAAGCAAGCCTAGTAATCGTTTATCGACACACTGAAGGGATGAAAGGCTGAGTTGACCTTGGCCAGCCCGGGATTTGAACTCCGGGAATGAGTGAATAAATATTAACGTCACACTCTTCAGCTACTCGAAGGCTTTTTGTGACGGAACTCGTAATTTTGAACCATGGTCAAGTGACGAGGACACATGAGCTGGCACCCCCTCTTTTAACTACCACACTAAAGGAGGTCGACAAATTTGAAGTGCATCGCGCCTGTACACGGCGGATCTTCAGCGGTACTAGGCTCGAACTTAAGACCCTCCCCAACCACGAGTTCATCACATTGATCACTAGGCTACCTTAGCCTTTAACGTGACTAGAATAGCCTAGTGTGCAATGTAATGGACTTACCCCGGACCTGTGGCGTGGAAGAGCGATTCACTACCTTTCGGCCACTGGGTTTCATATACATTATAATAAACACATCTTTTCTGCTACTTTCGAACCTATTTCGAGGGGAATTTTTTAAAAATTTTATTATATATTATTGCGTGACAAGAGGTTGGCCAGGCCGCAATAACATTCGTCGCAGGCCGCATGCGGTCCGCGAGTTGGACACCTTCACAGTGGGTTTTGAGTGGCACTAGGATTTGAAATCATGACACGAGGATCGTTTCGTAAAGGGATTTCCTTTGACAGCAGGAATTTGTCAAGGGAAGGTCGAAAGTCCACTATTGTTCTATCACGCGCTATTACGCAACCAGACATGTTCTTTTCATTTTGTTGATTCTCGGGAACAAAAAAAAAAAAAGGGTAAGAAATAAATTGTTAAATAAAATAATTAGGGTTAACACAGCGTTTCCTAAATGGTAGGGCGCCCCACCCTAGGAGCCTGATACCTTTAAGAGGGGGGCGCTAGAATATTGATAAGTCGAAAACAGATTATTTAAAGAAATTTTTAATTGACTGAAAGTAAAGTATCAAAATATATTCTGACATGATAAAAAATAAAATACACATTTACACTGATATAATACACTTATAAAATGCATGTGAGTACTGTACAATGTATTTTATAATTAATTTAATAATACTAAGTTAAGAACAAGTTTGATAATTACCACTGACCCCATGGGCTTGTATTAACACTTATCTTGATGATTCGTACGGTTTATAATTGAACCCTAAACTGCCGATTAAAAGTTATAGGATTCATTTCCCAATGTCATCGTTTTCCATGTAGATGTGTATGTGATGTTTTATTTGGGGGGGGGCGAAGAAAAAAAATATTCCTCTGAAAAAAGTAAATGTTTTACAAACACTGTCAAGGTCCTTTTATTGCATTTCGAAGCTATTGGAATAATTTTACGGATAGCAGTGCACAGAAAAGATTGTACACGGGAAAGACGTATATATACGTCCAGAAAATTAATGCTTTGGCTGAGCGAGACGTTTATATACGCAGATGGCACTCAAGAGACCGAAGTCGTATTGTAGCTTTAGCGTGGCATAGTATTATTGAATTCAATACATTGTTATTGTACGAACGAGGGCACGATGAAAATTATGATTGAATATTGGGTCGCAAATATTGAATGTTTGAGAAGCACTGGGTTAACAAAATTAAATACTAAAATCAATAATTAAATTTTACGTACTTATACACATAGGATTTTAACAGTCGAAAAAAATTCAAGGAAAATAAGTCCAGACACGTGAATTTCCTTTTCACTCTGAGAGCATCCTAAAGTTGCATCCTATGTTGAAAGGCAGTGGCGTAACGCACATCCCCGCGTTATCCGTAACGGGTGTGGGGGGGGGTAGAATTTTATTGGGGCCTAAAGCCTGACTGACACCAAGCATGCAATGCTTTGTAGGATTCGACTTTGAGACCGAATCCTAAATTTGCAGGGGGCGCTAATTACTTGTTACACCACTCTGACATTAGGGTTTAGTTTCCTGTTGGATATTATTATCAGAAATACATTATCAAAAATTTTTTTAGCAGTTTCATATCTGCTTATGAAAGTTAAAATGGGAAACAAAATGAAACCAACTTTGGAAGAAAATTTGAACCAGCTAAAATGCTCCAAATTACTACAAAATATTATGTTTTCTTATCCATTATTATTATTATAATTATTATCTATTGTTATTTTCTTTTCTATGTTGGACACTTATTTATATAAGTGTTTGTTATTTCCTATTTATTCATTCATAAATCACATTCTCAGAAACTAGGCATTCCCAGATAGGATTCGAACCCACGCCCTTTGGACTAGAAGTCCAATGCGCTACAGGGACACGATTTTCTTTTTTATATAGGGTGTTGGACTATTATTTTTCTTTGTTACTTTTTATTCATTAAGTTTAATGAAATATTTGTAAAAACTGTAGCAACATCAAGTGTCATTCACTACAAGTTAAAAAAAATTTATATATATATATAGGGAATGAGAGTGAGCTAATAATAAGAGTTAAAAAAAGACAATAGTTCCGATGAATTGTACAATATAGAAAATTATTTAATGTTTTTTTGCGACTTCACATCACACTCAGCATTTTAATGAACTGATTCAAAAACTTGTTTTTCAACTAATTGTTTTAACAATGTTTAAAAATATTAAAATGTTTATGACGAATATTTTACCCCACTAAAACTTTTTAAATCATTAAACAACGCCCATTTTTTCCTGTTAAGTCAATTGAATTTTAAGGATGTTTAGTTTTAAAAATACTCAGTCAAAATTTTTTATACTTGTTGCAAATAGGCATTATTGACCCACGAGCTAGTATTAAAATAACATGAACAAAATTTGACTAAGGTCTCATAAGGGTTCGACATCCCTGCTATAAGCACTATATATAGAGAAGGATTATTTTTAAAAAAGGGATATATACTTGCTGTTATTTAAAAGCTTCTTTATCAATTCAAGACACAACACATTCATGTGAGAGTCAATTTAATGTTTGGGATTAGCCACATAGTATTTTGCAAGTTTTGCGTCTATTTAATTTAAATCATCATTAAAAAGAAAATATTTCTTAAAAATTAACAATTGTTTTTTTTAAATGCAGTGAAAATTTGTTTGTTCTGAATATTCAGATATTATCAATGACAGTAAATTGTAAGTTTTAGCTTATTTCATTGCATTTAAAGATTTTATATGAATTTTTAAATGAAAGTAAGCTTACCAGGGAAATTCTTCCGGTACCCTGATCCTATTGGGTAAGGATACGAACCACTTTCTTTCCTTGAGCCTGAAAGGGTTAAAAACGAAATACTTAGTAAAACAGAAGTGTTCATTTTTTAAAAAAATTATAAGTATCTTAATAGAAAATAAAATCATATAAATATATAACAAAATTAATGCAATTTTTATGAATCAAAAGGTAGTCATTTAAATTTACAATTAAATTCTTATTTGAGTAAATCTCTTATTTTGTCAAATTAACATATTAATTAAACTGCAGCATTTACAGAAAAAAATTTGTTGTTTCTTGTTCTATCAACAAATTATAAATAAACGAGGCAAAATTTAGAAAACTTATTATTCAGAAGTGAAACTATTGTTTTGACTGAAAGAAAAGTCATCATTTTGTATTTATCATTCAAAGCTATAAAATTTTAAATTGATCTTTAAAAACGAAAATATATAGAACAAAATAACTATTAACTAACAAGATGGGAGAGAAAAAATGATTACCCCTAATAGCTTTAATTCAAATGGTTGTCACTAGTACATTTTTGCACCATACATTTTAATTATGAACTTTTTCCAACAACAACAAAAAGCCCTACTCAGCGTAACTGAATACGGGAAAGCTGTTACAACATCATATGGAAATTATGTAGGTTAAGTTCGATATAATAGTTTTAAAAGGAATAGATAAAACACTCAAGTGAAAAGAAATAAAAACAAAATATTCATGAAAATAAATTTATTATTCATTTAATGCCAAATTATAACTGACCTTCTAAATTCTCTCATTATTGGAAGTGTTCTCTTACGAAACCGAAAATCTATTTAAGTATATAAATAATTTCAAGAATTTTTTTAATCGTTTCCTTAACTAGCTCCACATTAAATTGATGAAGAACTCTGGAAGAGAGAGAATATTTAATATCGTTGAATCATGTATGATTGCTAAATGTCAAGATAGTAACTGGAAATTTTTTTTTATTTTTAAATGATTTAAAGTGCATCATTATCTGATAAAATCCCAGAAATCGTTTAGTATTATAAAAATTTCTCTTGCACCTTTTATCCCAAATACAGTATTCAAATTTAAAAATGTAATTTAAGTACACCCAATTCTTTTTAGCGCGTTTTTCACGTAGTGGAACAAAAGCGCTATTATGACGCAAATTTCTTCGTTCCATATTTTGTCCTACCTTTTTCTCAGTCAATAAGCAACCAATTGACCTCGGGTTTCGGCATTTGGTCGCATTTGTGCCCTAGATCAGCCGAAATCATATTTAAATTTTCCCATAGTTTTCCCGAATTTTCCTACAAATTTTCCTGAATTTCGCTAGTTTATAACAAAATTTTCTCAAATTTTACCTAGTAAATTTATTGTTTGCAAAAAGTTTTTAAAAAAAAATCTACCTGCATATTTCTTTTCAGCTCAATAGTAGTACATTTAGAGGAGTGGTACAGTACACTAATTTCTGTTAGTAAAAAGTTCATTAGTTGCATTATTGTAAAATACAACATGTGAAAAACGCGCTAAAATTACTTGGCCATGCCAATGATTGATATCTTGTTTTACACGCTTTTTATATAACATGGTGCACGAATTTGACGATTTTTTTTATTTTACTTTTTTTTTATTTAACGCATCTGCTGCTCATGGAATTTTTATCCAGTTAATAATAAACGTGCAAGCTTATTATCAAGTAGCGATGAATATATACATATATATAGTTGTTAACTAATAGTTTTATTACTAATTTCAATTAAAATTTTTATGTATTTTATGTACTGAAAGAATTAATTTTCACTGTACACTAATTAAAAATTTTTTGGTAATAAAGTGAATAGTTTGTTTTATAAATATGTTAGACGGATTTTATTATCACTTTTTTGCACGGTATTTTGGGAAAATATTTAAAGTTTTTAATCTTGAACGATTTCTTAAAAAAGTGAAATACATTTCTAAATTTATCATCGGTCATACATTTTTAACACTTTTTTTTTTGCAAGATTTTCTAGGAACGTATCTACCACGTAAAAATGAGTTGGGTGGTAAATTTTAAAATATCCACGATGTTAGTTCAAAAAGATAGTTTGCTATATTTTGTAAATATAAGAAATTAATCCCAAAATTTTTTGTAATATTTTAATGTAGAACTTTTGTAATTTATCACAAAAATTTCTGTCATAAGAATTCATCTCTATTTAATATTCTCAAAATCGTCAGATTTTTTAATTAACTTTGCAATACTTCTGAATTCGTCATTGTTCTTGCTGGGAAAAAAAATTTTCTCCTTCCGTGCAAAAGGGCTGAGGATTGGTAATTACCACAGCAGACTTGGTACATTCCATGCGAACTGATATAACTTTTTAGTGTGGCATCATACAGGTGCATACCAACTGTCATAATGCAATTTTGACCCTTAGTTTCCTCCCCCAGAGGAAGGCACTTGATCTCTGAAGATGCGAAATTGTACTAGGAATTTAATTTCGCAGAGAGCTCTCACGCCCAACAGGCACTCTAGTAATCTTTAAAATGCCGCAAAATCATACGACACTGTCGATTTTCTGCGTCATGAAAATCTCTTGACTTTTTACGTGGTCGAACCCGCAAATTTGGGCTTACAAGGCCAGTGCCTAACCAACTACAGCTGGCTATTTTTAGCAATGTTATCAACATATAATTTTTAAAATATTTCAATCATTTACTAAATAACTATTTGATAGCGACTTCAAAATTTTCCATTTAATTAATTGCCTTATTTTAAAGCTTTTTGAATTATTAGAACAAAAATTCTTGTGCAAAGTTAAAAAAATTGGATTTTTCATCAACATACACTTGTTTCTGCAAGTCTGCGTACAGGCAATCATCTTACGTATTTATGCGATAATCACTATTAAGATCTCGCTTCAGAAAATCAACATACCTGTCAAGGATTCTTCAAAATTTCCTTATTAAAACAACAGTAACAAAATTTCATTTAACATTTAAAAAAAATAAGGATGACCACCAAATAATCACCAACCTTCCGCGCCAAACGCCTGCGTACACTTGCAAAATAGAGCTTTTAAGGACCTTTAATTGTAAAATAATTGCACTAAATCCTGTTTTTAAGTAATTATAAGCTTATTTTACGATTTATTTAGGATTTGAGATTTGAAAACCTTTTTGGTTTCATGGTAGGCAACAGAATAGATATCGATATACACGTGTGCAAAAATTAAGGACGAGACGGTTTTTTCAATATAACTTTGTACAAAAGCATTCCAAATCAACACATTTAATAACGTAAGAGCCCCAATACGTAAGGACATGAGTAATGTAAGCAACACTTACTAAAAGAGAAATCAGAGGGATAAAAAGAAGCTTTATTGAAAAAGTAGCTTGGAGCGCAATGCGACTGAAGGCCGAAACATCCCTGTGATGGGTGTCCAGCAAGAAATATCCGGTCTTTAGTAGGGGATATGATCTCCCCTGACTACTAGGCAGGTTTTACAGCGTCTGCCCATGCTGAGAATGAGGGTGTCAATGAGTTGTTGAGGCATTGCTGCCCATTCGTCTTGCAGCGCCAATCGAAGCTCCGGAATCGTTACTGGTGGTACGAGCTGCCAAGCGTCTGCCTAGAAAATCCCATACATGCTCGATGGGATTGAGATCCGGAGATCGTGCCGGCCAATCCATACGTTCAATATCCTCACTCTCTAAGAGCTGTTCGGCAGCTACTGTGCGATGACATGGTGCATTGTCGTCCATGAAAAGGAACTGCGGACCCATAGCGCCTCTAAAAAGACGCACATATGGAAGAAGAATCTCGTTACAATAACGGGTCCCGTTGACTGAACCTGCGTCGAAGATATGAAGGTCTGTACGACTACCAAGCATGATGCCTCCCCAAACGAGAACACCGCCACCTCCATACCTGTCCCTTTCAATGATGTTCGAGGGATGATTGCGGCTTCCCCGCTCTCTCCAGATGAGTATGCGATGAGAATCGCTACTCAGACTGAATCTGCTCTCATCTGTAAAGAGTACTCGTCCCCATTCATTGTCTCTCCAATTCCGGTATTCCCGGCACCACAGAGAACGCCTTCTCCGATGGGCAGGCGTTAGAGGTACACACCGTACAGGGCGTCGTGCAAACAGACCACCACCGTGCAGTCTTCTGGCCACGGTAAAACGCAATATCGGTCGTCCAGTCGCCTGTGTCGTGTGTCTAGCGATTTCTCCCGCTGTCTGCCGCCTGTTTCTTCTGGCCTGTAAGGCAATATACCGGTCATCTGCGGGTGTGGTTCCTCTTGGAAGACCACTACTGAACCCCCGGATAGCTGTTCCTGTAGTTTGAAATTGTCTCCAAAGTCGTGAAACGATGCTGTGAGCAATTCCGAACTCTGCAGCCACACTTGTCACACTGCGACCTTCCTCCAACTTCCAAATGATTCGACCTCGGGTAAAAGCATCCAGATGTCGTCTAACAGATTGATTATTCGCCATTTATTGCTGAGGCAGCAACTCGGTGTGATTTTAACTGCTATACGGTGTGCAATCTCTTACACCGACAACATGCTTTACTACTCAGACACTCCCCCATTACGTCTACCTGCATATCTGCGCATGTGCTACCGTACATCACCTCACTTAATCTCCTGATTGGTCTTTCTGTCCACTCTGCCTCTTCGTTCAGCTGATATGCTAATTTTTCGACTTCGTCCTTAATTTTTGCACACCAGTGTATTATTGAAACAAAAATCACCAGAAATATTCAGAAAAGGGGGAAATGTTTAAAGAAATTGCTGAAACTGTTAATAGGAGACATTCATTGATCCAAAAAAGTGTTCATAAACCACAAATCAACTAAAATTTTAACGTCCATGCCAAGATCCGGCCGCCCGTCTGCAGGTCACCTCGAGAATCTTGCTTTGTAATTCGCTCTATAAAAATAAATCCGACTATAAGCTTCACAAATATCTAAAAGTGTAGCTGAGATCTTGGGAAAAAATGTGACTTAAACCTCAATTTGAAGGGAACTGAAGATTGATGACTATCATGGCCGAGTTGTACTCAAGAAACCATTCATCTCTCGAATGAAAAGAGCTAAAAACCTTTGCCAAAAAACATCTAAATAGGACACATAATTATTCGAAAAATATAATATATTCATTAGAAAGTATTTTTTTGTAATTTAACATCAAAAAGAACAAAAATATGCCGGCAAAAATTCCTGGACAGATTTTAAGAAAGGGAATCCTTTTTCGACTATCAAACATGGCGAAAGAGACATAATGTTTGGGGGTGCATTGGAAGCCTTTCGGCTAGTAATCTGGAATTTGTTGAATCAACATTATACAAAAATGATTACTTGAACTTATTGAAGTAAAATATCATGACATATGCCGAGAAACCTGCGGTGAGTGATGATTTTATTTTTAGTAGGACAAAAGAACCAAGCAAATGGCTAACATTGTGAAGAACTGGCATGTCCCTTACCAATTCTGTAAGCCATCCTAGTCCCCAGACCTAAGCACAATACAGCATTTGTGGGAATTACTCGAGTAAATAATCAAGGAGAACGCAATAACATCCAAAGAAATGCTTAAATCTGTTACAGTAGAAAAAGGAACAAAATAACCACAGAAGAAACAAGTAAGTTTGTTGAATCCCCGCCAAATATGTTGAGAAAGGTTATAAAAGGAACATAATATCTTAAAAAGTACTAACTTTTAGTTACAATCTATTATCATTAAGGTTTTTACTAGTGTACGCAGACTTTTGACCCACACGATTTGTGTCGTTCTCAAGTTATATAAATATTTGTATTATTTTATGTAATAATTATGTGATTGTTGCTTATACTATTTGAATTTACGATGTTAGAGGAATCAATAAAAAAATAGTATTGATTCAGAAAGACTCCATTTAATAAGCGATCTTTGTACAAATAAAAAATATGATCGACTGTACGCAGACTTTCGGAGGCAAGTGTAAATACTTTAATCGAAATTACATATTTTTGATTTGTTAATAATAATATTTTTTCAACTACGCGCCATCCTCCCATTATACATTATAAAAATATATATAAAGACTGAAATAAAGACTTCGCAATATTAAAGAACGCTTTGCCGAGAATTTTAATGAATTCCTAAATCGTTTTTAAGTACATGTTCTATAGCTTCTTTCCTTCCGTGAAGCATTTTTTGGAGAAAAAGATAAGGAGTGTTAAGAATCACCTAACGAATTCTCTTTGTAACCGCCAGAGGGCGTCTGAACACCAGGCAGCCAATGTAGTTTCTGGGTTTGAACCCACTAGTGATAACTATACAAATTGTGTTAAAAGTTTAAAAGAGCGATTTGGGGCAAAAGGGATGTAATAATTAGTTCTTTCATGAATAAAATTTTGAATTTAGAAAGTGTAAAATATTCCTCAAATGTCCGTGGTTTGAGAAAATTATATGATGAACTTGATGTTTCTGTAAGAAATCTTGATTCCATGAATGTTACTTCGGGTTGTTGTGGTCATTTATTAATACCAATACTTTTAAAACTTATCCCTAATGATCTCGTTTTAGAATTTCACTGAGAGAAAAAAGATGGCTGTGAAATTGATGTTTCTGATCTCATACAATTTTTAAGAAAGGAAATAGAGTGTCGTGAAACTTCTAATTACGAATGAAAAATGTAACCCAATGCCATGTTATCAAAAATTTGAGAGTAAAATATTTGTTAGAAATACACCCTCTGCCTCAGCTCTAAATGTTATGCAATGTACATGTATTTTTTGTAATGAATCACATGACTCGCAAAATTGTAGAATGTCTCCACACAAAAAAATCAAAATTCTGAAAAACTCTAATCGTTGCTTTAAATGTTTTAAGTAAAAAATGCCGTACAAATAAATTTCCATGTTTCAAATGCAAAAGCCAAATTCACCATAGCTCAATTTGCTTAGGAAATAACGATCCCAATTATCCAAAGAATAATGAAACTAACAACACTGAAATAAGTACAAACCAAATTGATTCAAATTGTAACAAAAAAAGATGATACATGTAATTCTTCAGTTATTAGTAATTCTCTTTTAGAGCAAAAAAACAACTATTTTAAAAATGTTTATCTGCAAACATGTACAGCTGAGATTAAATCAGCATTTAATTCTCAAAATGTAATAATACTTCTTGATTGCGGTAGTTCAAAAACTTTTGTAAGCGAAAATATTGCTACTTTAAAATTAAAACCAATTCGCCATGATGCTCTTAACTATTTATTCCTTCGGTATGGAAAAGGCGGCGGTGGAATTCCAATTAAGAAAGAAATCCACTTGTTTTTGTAAGAGGGTAGAAGCCCTTGTGATACTACGGATATAGGGTGCGCTGGTACGCGGTGTTGACAAACATGTTGCACAATTTATGTCCGAACGGAAATTGCAGCTGGCTGACTCTTGTAGGGATGACGAAACATCAAGCATTGATGTTTTGTTAGGGTCTGACCTGTTTTGGGAGTGTATTCTTCCCGAAAAAGTCTCCATCGAAAAGGGGCTTTTTGCCATAAACAGTGTTTTTGGATGGGTGGTTGCAGGTGCTAATTTATTGCGTCACGGGGAGCAAAACTGTTCTCAGACTATAGCGGTGATGAAAAATGTAGCTGTAATGAACGACTTGAACTGTTTGGGGAACTAGATTCTATTGGTATAAAACAATGAATGTGAAAATCTCTCGCTTTCGGATAAAAAATTTCTTGATAATTTTGAAAATAATTTGACCTATAGGGGTAATAGATACGAAATTAAATTACCTTGGAAGTCAAATCCTGAAGAATTAGATTGCAATTTTGAAACCGCTAAAAGCTAACTTAAAAATTAAATTAAATAAAAATAAAGATATTTGTAAGGAATATAAAAGAATAATTGATGAATAATTGAAAAATGGTATTGTAGAAGAATGCAGTGATAATTCTTTATTTTCGGGTTATTTTATGCCCCATCAGGCTGTAATTAGACCTGAAAAGGAAACCTCTCGCGTTAGAATTGTATTTGATGCTTCCTCGAAAGGAAAAAATTCAAAATCTCTAAATGATTTATTATTTAGTGGACCTAATCTAATACCAGATTTATTGCATATATACTTAAATTTCGAAAATATGAAATCGCGTTTTGAGGTGATATTGAGAAGGCGTTTTTAAATATTAGTATTGCGCAGGAAGATCGTAAATATTTAAAATTTCTTTGGTTTGATTTAAAAGGTAGCGAGGATTTTAAAGTAATGAATATGCAACGTTTGCCTTTTGGAGTTACTAGCAGTCCATTTATTTTAGCAGCGACTATTAAAAATCATCTTAAAAATATATATAAATGTAAATCCTGAATGTGTTAACGTGTTAAACTCATCCCTTTATGTTGATGATCTGTTCTACGGGACAGATACTGTTAAGAATGCTTATAGAATAACATCTGATGCAGTAGATATTTTGAAACACGCGAGTATGAATTTATGTAAATTTAATTCCAATTCTCAAGAATTAAAAGATTTGTGGTTATCTAATAATATAGCAGTTAGTAGTTCCCTTGCACCTGCTAAGATATTAGGCCTAAATTGGAATACTGATGAAGATTCTATAAGAATCGAAACATCTGCTTTAGAACAATGTATGAATATTAGAACAATGTATATATACGTCTTTCCTAAGTACGATCTTTTCTGTGCACTGCTGTCCATAAAATTAATTCGAAGGATTTGAAATGCAATAAAAGGAATTTGACAGTATTTTCGAAGGATTCAGAAGATTTCTCTATTTCTTTTTTCCCCTTCCTCCAATATATCACATACACTCGCCTACATGAAAAATGGTGGCATTGGGAAGACAATCGCGTTACTAGACAGTTATTTATAAACCATACAAATTATCAAGATATTTATTAATTTTTGAATGTAATTTTATATACCACTGGATATTATCAATCTTGTTCTTAAATTAACATCATTAAATTAATTATAAAATACACTGTATGCAGTACCGGTACATTTATAAGTATATTATATCAGTACAAATGTTAATTTTATTTTTATTATATCAGAATACATTTTGTTTGATTACTTTCAGTAAATAAATATTTTTTAAAATAATCTTTTGCTATCTATTTTCGATATGCTCACACCCCTTGTGGAATTACTACGCCCCTTAGGGGCGCGCCCCACAGTTTGAGAAATGCTGAGTTAAATAAAAATACAGTAGAACAGATATGAGCGACACAATATGGAATAAATATGGAATCTATACCATTGGTTTTGTGTCGAATGAAATTCACCATCCTTTTTGCACAAAAGAAATTTGTATCAAAACTTATTTCTTTTGGTTTTTGTTTTCTAGTCCAAATATATAAACAATACAGCGGGAAATAATTATATACAAATGTTATGAAATTTTCGTACCAAGAACGAAGAGTGTCGAGAATTAAAACGAAATTTTATGGAGGTACAAGGCCCTAAATGTAGATTCTTAGATGCATGGTAATAACTCTCTATTATATATTCAGAGACAATAAACAGAGCTTCCTCCAAGTCATGTGTATGGGGTTTCAGAAGGTCCCAATTATGTTCAATATCATCCCCAGACCGAGTAGACCGTGGAAGAGTTTGAACTTTTGAGCACTTTGACTCAGTGGATATGCTTTATCCTGATGATTAATTATTCCTGGTGTATTGGTCAGGGTTGTTAGTGTATGGGACCTCATGCACAGTGCTGGGTCGTTTATGCTCTATGTATCTGTATGAGAATGGACGGCAGACGCCTGCATTTTTTGCAGACTTTTTTTTCTTTCATTCAGATTTTCATTTTTCATCCTAATTTACACTCTACACCAGGGGTGGGTGGACTTTTTTAGGGTACAGGCTACTTCTAATGATTTTACATATTGCGGTCCACTCAGTGGCATAGGTGTGACAATTCTGTATTAAAACTGTATGTTAAGAAAAGAAAATATACAATTTTAATACAGAAAACTGGTTTTTGGTATTGTACCCTTTTAAATGGTGGCAGATTACTATTGTTATTACTAAAACACAAGAAACACAAATTGTCAAGCTGAATGCTTGAACAAACTATAAGCAACTGCTAGGCCGTAGAATTTGACGCATTCATTACAGCGAGCAGAGAACATGCGTGAACCGATGAATTTGAAACCGACGTTTGGAGAAACAATTGTTCACCCCCACGCCATTGTGAGACATGACACCAACTTGAGAACCTAATCCTGTGGTAATGCGAGGTGTGGGATGATATCTCCATAGCCTATCCCGCGCTATTGCACGAAGAGCTAATGATCAACATTTATTCTCCTGTTCCGTCGTCGTATGGGGAAAAATTCATTTCTACGCTTGAACTGCAGTGATCACTTTTTTCCCCGACAGTGACAGCGAACGTTTCACCGTTCACTTCCATTGAAGGTACATGTGGTCTGCACATTTATCGAATCATTTACTTTTGTAAACACAGTCACAACGATTGTAAAAAGCCGATTCTCCAGTCTAAATGGCATTAGTGTTCCAGAAATATGTTTCATTTAATATGCGCTTCTTAGGTCTTAGTAAAGGCGGTCACTCTAAAATGTCAGCGATCCAACAGTCGATCTTGATCGACTTAAAGCCCAACCTTCGTCTACATCAGAGTCTTCAAACTTTTTCAATTCACGGAACCCCTAGAATTAAAGGTTTTCGCGGAACCCTAGAACAAGAAAATGTTATCGTGGAACTCCATTCCACACACATACTAGAATATACCAAAACAGTAATATAAAAAAGTTTTTTAAGTCAATTCCTACTTAGATCAATAAAAAAAATTAGTTACTTTTTATTAAATAGTGACAATTAATATAAATATGTATATACATATGACAGAATTACATTATAAGTGGCAATTAATTTTATTAATTATCATTAAAATAGCGCATTGTCCTCCAAAACAATCGTGTATATAAAATTTCATTTCAACTGGATGCTTTCAAACGTGAGGGAAAAAGAAATCTT
>BMAO01032516.1:0-18326 GCA_019973975.1 Trichonephila clavata | reverse complement strand
ATTTAAAATCCGACGCTGATCACGAATACATGTAGCGCTTTTCAAAATTTCAATTAGATCAAAAGTTATTGCAATAATAAAATTTCACATTTTTTGGATATTTGGCAGGGGAGACGTCATGAACAGGGAAAAAATTTCTAACTCCTATTCAACCAAACTCAATTTTCTTATTTAAAATCCGACGCTGATCACGAATACATGTAGCGCTTTTCAAAATTTCAATTAGATCAAAAGTTATTGCAATAATAAAATTTCACATTTTTTGGATATTTGGCAGGGGAGACGTCATGAACAGGGAAAAAATTTCTAACTCCTATTCCAACCAAACTCAATTTTCTTATGTAAAATCCGACGCTGATCACGAATACATGTAGCGCTTTTCAAAATTTCAATTAGATCAAAAGTTATTGCAATAAAAAATTTCACATTTTTTGGATATTTGGCAGGGGAGACGTCATGAACAGGGAAAAAATTTCTAACTCCTATTCAACCAAACTCAATTTTCTTATTTAAAATCCGACGCTGATCACGAATACATGTAGCGCTTTTCAAAATTTCAATTAGATCAAAAGTTATTGCAATAATAAAATTTCACATTTTTTGGATATTTGGCAGGGGAGACGTCATGAACAGGGAAAAAATTTCTAACTCCTATTCAACCAAACTCAATTTTCTTATTTAAAATCCGACGCTGATCACGAATACATGTAGCGCTTTTCAAAATTTCAATTAGATCAAAAGTTATTGCAATAATAAAATTTCACATTTTTTGGATATTTGGCAGGGGAGACGTCATGAACAGGGAAAAAATTTCTAACTCCTATTCCAACCAAACTCAATTTTCTTATTTAAAATCCGACGCTGATCACGAATACATGTAGCGCTTTTCAAAATTTCAATTAGATCAAAAGTTATTGCAATAAAAAATTTCACATTTTTTGGATATTTGGCAGGGGAGACGTCATGAACAGGGAAAAAATTTCTAACTCCTATTCCAACCAAACTCAATTTTCTTATTTAAAATCCGACGCTGATCACGAATACATGTAGCGCTTTTCAAAATTTCAATTAGATCAAAAGTTATTGCAATAAAAAATTTCACATTTTTTGGATATTTGGCAGGGGAGACGTCATGAACAGGGAAAAAATTTCTAACTCCTATTCCAACCAAACTCAATTTTCTTATTTAAAATCCGACGCTGATCACGAATACATGTAGCGCTTTTCAAAATTTCAATTAGATCAAAAGTTATTGCAATAAAAAATTTCACATTTTTTGGATATTTGGCAGGGGAGACGTCATGAACAGGGAAAAAATTTCTAACTCCTATTCCAACCAAACTCAATTTTCTTATTTAAAATCCGACGCTGATCACGAATACATGTAGCGCTTTTCAAAATTTCAATTAGATCAAAAGTTATTGCAATAAAAAATTTCACATTTTTTGGATATTTGGCAGGGGAGACGTCATGAACAGGGAAAAAATTTCTAACTCCTATTCAACCAAACTCAATTTTCTTATTTAAAATCCGACGCTGATCACGAATACATGTAGCGCTTTTCAAAATTTCAATTAGATCAAAAGTTATTGCAATAATAAAATTTCACATTTTTTGGATATTTGGCAGGGGAGACGTCATGAACAGGGAAAAAATTTCTAACTCCTATTCAACCAAAACTCAATTTTCTTATTTAAAATCCGACGCTGATCACGAATACATGTAGCGCTTTTCAAAATTTCAATTAGATCAAAAGTTATTGCAATAATAAAATTTCACATTTTTTGGATATTTGGCAGGGGAGACGTCATGAACAGGGAAAAAATTTCTAACTCCTATTCCAACCAAACTCAATTTTCTTATGTAAAATCCGACGCTGATCACGAATACATGTAGCGCTTTTCAAAATTTCAATTAGATCAAAAGTTATTGCAATAAAAAATTTCACATTTTTTGGATATTTGGCAGGGGAGACGTCATGAACAGGGAAAAAATTTCTAACTCCTATTCAACCAAACTCAATTTTCTTATTTAAAATCCGACGCTGATCACGAATACATGTAGCGCTTTTCAAAATTTCAATTAGATCAAAAGTTATTGCAATAATAAAATTTCACATTTTTTGGATATTTGGCAGGGGAGACGTCATGAACAGGGAAAAAATTTCTAACTCCTATTCCAACCAAACTCAATTTTCTTATTTAAAATCCGACGCTGATCACGAATACATGTAGCGCTTTTCAAAATTTCAATTAGATCAAAAGTTATTGCAATAAAAAATTTCACATTTTTTGGATATTTGGCAGGGGAGACGTCATGAACAGGGAAAAAATTTCTAACTCCTATTCCAACCAAACTCAATTTTCTTATTTAAAATCCGACGCTGATCACGAATACATGTAGCGCTTTTCAAAATTTCAATTAGATCAAAAGTTATTGCAATAAAAAATTTCACATTTTTTGGATATTTGGCAGGGAGACGTCATGAACAGGGAAAAAATTTCTAACTCCTATTCCAACCAAACTCAATTTTCTTATGTAAAATCCGACGCTGATCACGAATACATGTAGCGCTTTTCAAAATTTCAATTAGATCAAAAGTTATTGCAATAAAAAATTTCACATTTTTTGGATATTTGGCAGGGGAGACGTCATGAACAGGGAAAAAATTTCTAACTCCTATTCAACCAAACTCAATTTTCTTATTTAAAATCCGACGCTGATCACGAATACATGTAGCGCTTTTCAAAATTTCAATTAGATCAAAAGTTATTGCAATAATAAAATTTCACATTTTTTGGATATTTGGCAGGGAGACGTCATGAACAGGGAAAAAATTTCTAACTCCTATTCCAACCAAACTCAATTTTCTTATGTAAAATCTGACGCTGATCACGAATACATGTAGCGCTTTTCAAAATTTCAATTAGATCAAAAGTTATTGCAATAAAAAATTTCACATTTTTTGGATATTTGGCAGGGAGACGTCATGAACAGGGAAAAAATTTCTAACTCCTATTCCAACCAAACTCAATTTTCTTATTTAAAATCCGACGCTGATCACGAATACATGTAGCGCTTTTCAAAATTTCAATTAGATCAAAAGTTATTGCAATAAAAAATTTCACATTTTTTGGATATTTGGCAGGGAGACGTCATGAACAGGGAAAAAATTTCTAACTCCTATTCCAACCAAACTCAATTTTCTTATTTAAAATCCGACGCTGATCACGAATACATGTAGCGCTTTTCAAAATTTCAATTAGATCAAAAGTTATTGCAATAATAAAATTTCACATTTTTTGGATATTTGGCAGGGGAGACGTCATGAACAGGGAAAAAATTTCTAACTCCTATTCCAACCAAACTCAATTTTCTTATTTAAAATCCGACGCTGATCACGAATACATGTAGCGCTTTTCAAAATTTCAATTAGATCAAAAGTTATTGCAATAATAAAATTTCACATTTTTTGGATATTTGGCAGGGGAGACGTCATGAACAGGGAAAAAATTTCTAACTCCTATTCCAACCAAACTCAATTTTCTTATGTAAAATCCGACGCTGATCACGAATACATGTAGCGCTTTTCAAAATTTCAATTAGATCAAAAGTTATTGCAATAAAAAATTTCACATTTTTTGGATATTTGGCAGGGGAGACGTCATGAACAGGGAAAAAATTTCTAACTCCTATTCCAACCAAACTCAATTTTCTTATTTAAAATCCGACGCTGATCACGAATACATGTAGCGCTTTTCAAAATTTCAATTAGATCAAAAGTTATTGCAATAAAAAATTTCACATTTTTTGGATATTTGGCAGGGGAGACGTCATGAACAGGGAAAAAATTTCTAACTCCTATTCCAACCAAACTCAATTTTCTTATTTAAAATCCGACGCTGATCACGAATACATGTAGCGCTTTTCAAAATTTCAATTAGATCAAAAGTTATTGCAATAAAAAATTTCACATTTTTTGGATATTTGGCAGGGAGACGTCATGAACAGGGAAAAAATTTCTAACTCCTATTCCAACCAAACTCAATTTTCTTATTTAAAATCCGACGCTGATCACGAATACATGTAGCGCTTTTCAAAATTTCAATTAGATCAAAAGTTATTGCAATAATAAAATTTCACATTTTTTGGATATTTGGCAGGGAGACGTCATGAACAGGGAAAAAATTTCTAACTCCTATTCCAACCAAACTCAATTTTCTTATGTAAAATCCGACGCTGATCACGAATACATGTAGCGCTTTTCAAAATTTCAATTAGATCAAAAGTTATTGCAATAAAAAATTTCACATTTTTTGGATATTTGGCAGGGGAGACGTCATGAACAGGGAAAAAATTTCTAACTCCTATTCCAACCAAACTCAATTTTCTTATTTAAAATCCGACGCTGATCACGAATACATGTAGCGCTTTTCAAAATTTCAATTAGATCAAAAGTTATTGCAATAAAAAATTTCACATTTTTTGGATATTTGGCAGGGGAGACGTCATGAACAGGGAAAAAATTTCTAACTCCTATTCCAACCAAACTCAATTTTCTTATTTAAAATCCGACGCTGATCACGAATACATGTAGCGCTTTTCAAAATTTCAATTAGATCAAAAGTTATTGCAATAATAAAATTTCACATTTTTTGGATATTTGGCAGTGGAGACGTCATGAACAGGGAAAAAATTTCTAACTCCTATTCCAACCAAACTCAATTTTCTTATGTAAAATCCGACGCTGATCACGAATACATGTAGCGCTTTTCAAAATTTCAATTAGATCAAAAGTTATTGCAATAAAAAATTTCACATTTTTTGGATATTTGGCAGGGAGACGTCATGAACAGGGAAAAAATTTCTAACTCCTATTCCAACCAAACTCAATTTTCTTATTTAAAATCCGACGCTGATCACGAATACATGTAGCGCTTTTCAAAATTTCAATTAGATCAAAAGTTATTGCAATAAAAAATTTCACATTTTTTGGATATTTGGCAGGGAGACGTCATGAACAGGGAAAAAATTTCTAACTCCTATTCCAACCAAACTCAATTTTCTTATTTAAAATCCGACGCTGATCACGAATACATGTAGCGCTTTTCAAAATTTCAATTAGATCAAAAGTTATTGCAATAAAAAATTTCACATTTTTTGGATATTTGGCAGGGAGACGTCATGAACAGGGAAAAAATTTCTAACTCCTATTCCAACCAAACTCAATTTTCTTATTTAAAATCCGACGCTGATCACGAATACATGTAGCGCTTTTCAAAATTTCAATTAGATCAAAAGTTATTGCAATAAAAAATTTCACATTTTTTGGATATTTGGCAGGGAGACGTCATGAACAGGGAAAAAATTTCTAACTCCTATTCCAACCAAACTCAATTTTCTTATTTAAAATCCGACGCTGATCACGAATACATGTAGCGCTTTTCAAAATTTCAATTAGATCAAAAGTTATTGCAATAAAAAATTTCACATTTTTTGGATATTTGGCAGGGAGACGTCATGAACAGGGAAAAAATTTCTAACTCCTATTCCAACCAAACTCAATTTTCTTATTTAAAATCCGACGCTGATCACGAATACATGTAGCGCTTTTCAAAATTTCAATTAGATCAAAAGTTATTGCAATAATAAAATTTCACATTTTTTGGATATTTGGCAGGGAGACGTCATGAACAGGGAAAAAATTTCTAACTCCTATTCCAACCAAACTCAATTTTCTTATTTAAAATCCGACGCTGATCACGAATACATGTAGCGCTTTTCAAAATTTCAATTAGATCAAAAGTTATTGCAATAATAAAATTTCACATTTTTTGGATATTTGGCAGGGAGACGTCATGAACAGGGAAAAAATTTCTAACTCCTATTCCAACCAAACTCAATTTTCTTATTTAAAATCCGACGCTGATCACGAATACATGTAGCGCTTTTCAAAATTTCAATTAGATCAAAAGTTATTGCAATAATAAAATTTCACATTTTTTGGATATTTGGCAGGGAGACGTCATGAACAGGGAAAAAATTTCTAACTCCTATTCCAACCAAACTCAATTTTCTTATGTAAAATCCGACGCTGATCACGAATACATGTAGCGCTTTTCAAAATTTCAATTAGATCAAAAGTTATTGCAATAAAAAATTTCACATTTTTTGGATATTTGGCAGGGAGACGTCATGAACAGGGAAAAAATTTCTAACTCCTATTCCAACCAAACTCAATTTTCTTATTTAAAATCCGACGCTGATCACGAATACATGTAGCGCTTTTCAAAATTTCAATTAGATCAAAAGTTATTGCAATAACAAAATTTCACATTTTTTGGATATTTGGCAGGGAGACGTCATGAACAGGGAAACAATTTCTAACTCCTATTCCAACCAAACTCAATTTTCTTATTTAAAATCCGACGCTGATCACGAATACATGTAGCGCTTTTCAAAATTTCAATTAGATCAAAAGTTATTGCAATAATAAAATTTCACATTTTTTGGATATTTGGCAGGGAGACGTCATGAACAGGGAAAAAATTTCTAACTCCTATTCCAACCAAACTCAATTTTCTTATTTAAAATCCGACGCTGATCACGAATACATGTAGCGCTTTTCAAAATTTCAATTAGATCAAAAGTTATTGCAATAAAAAATTTCACATTTTTTGGATATTTGGCAGGGGAGACGTCATGAACAGGGAAAAAATTTCTAACTCCTATTCCAACCAAACTCAATTTTCTTATTTAAAATCCGACGCTGATCACGAATACATGTAGCGCTTTTCAAAATTTCAATTAGATCAAAAGTTATTGCAATAATAAAATTTCACATTTTTTGGATATTTGGCAGGGAGACGTCATGAACAGGGAAAAAATTTCTAACTCCTATTCCAACCAAACTCAATTTTCTTATTTAAAATCCGACGCTGATCACGAATACATGTAGCGCTTTTCAAAATTTCAATTAGATCAAAAGTTATTGCAATAATAAAATTTCACATTTTTTGGATATTTGGCAGGGAGACGTCATGAACAGGGAAAAAATTTCTAACTCCTATTCCAACCAAACTCAATTTTCTTATTTAAAATCCGACGCTGATCACGAATACATGTAGCGCTTTTCAAAATTTCAATTAGATCAAAAGTTATTGCAATAAAAAATTTCACATTTTTTGGATATTTGGCAGGGAGACGTCATGAACAGGGAAAAAATTTCTAACTCCTATTCCAACCAAACTCAATTTTCTTATTTAAAATCCGACGCTGATCACGAATACATGTAGCGCTTTTCAAAATTTCAATTAGATCAAAAGTTATTGCAATAATAAAATTTCACATTTTTTGGATATTTGGCAGGGAGACGTCATGAACAGGGAAAAAATTTCTAACTCCTATTCCAACCAAACTCAATTTTCTTATGTAAAATCCGACGCTGATCACGAATACATGTAGCGCTTTTCAAAATTTCAATTAGATCAAAAGTTATTGCAATAAAAAATTTCACATTTTTTGGATATTTGGCAGGGAGACGTCATGAACAGGGAAAAAATTTCTAACTCCTATTCCAACCAAACTCAATTTTCTTATTTAAAATCCGACGCTGATCACGAATACATGTAGCGCTTTTCAAAATTTCAATTAGATCAAAAGTTATTGCAATAATAAAATTTCACATTTTTTGGATATTTGGCAGGGAGACGTCATGAACAGGGAAAAAATTTCTAACTCCTATTCCAACCAAACTCAATTTTCTTATTAAAATCCGACGCTGATCACGAATACATGTAGCGCTTTTCAAAATTTCAATTAGATCAAAAGTTATTGCAATAATAAAATTTCACATTTTTTGGATATTTGGCAGGGAGACGTCATGAACAGGGAAAAAATTTCTAACTCCTATTCCAACCAAACTCAATTTTCTTATTTAAAATCCGACGCTGATCACGAATACATGTAGCGCTTTTCAAAATTTCAATTAGATCAAAAGTTATTGCAATAAAAAATTTCACATTTTTTGGATATTTGGCAGGGGAGACGTCATGAACAGGGAAAAAATTTCTAACTCCTATTCAAACCAAACTCAATTTTCTTATTTAAAATCCGACGCTGATCACGAATACATGTAGCGCTTTTCAAAATTTCAATTAGATCAAAAGTTATTGCAATAATAAAATTTCACATTTTTTGGATATTTGGCAGGGAGACGTCATGAACAGGGAAAAAATTTCTAACTCCTATTCCAACCAAACTCAATTTTCTTATGTAAAATCCGACGCTGATCACGAATACATGTAGCGCTTTTCAAAATTTCAATTAGATCAAAAGTTATTGCAATAAAAAATTTCACATTTTTTGGATATTTGGCAGGGAGACGTCATGAACAGGGAAAAAATTTCTAACTCCTATTCCAACCAAACTCAATTTTCTTATTTAAAATCCGACGCTGATCACGAATACATGTAGCGCTTTTCAAAATTTCAATTAGATCAAAAGTTATTGCAATAATAAAATTTCACATTTTTTGGATATTTGGCAGGGAGACGTCATGAACAGGGAAAAAATTTCTAACTCCTATTCCAACCAAACTCAATTTTCTTATTTAAAATCCGACGCTGATCACGAATACATGTAGCGCTTTTCAAAATTTCAATTAGATCAAAAGTTATTGCAATAATAAAATTTCACATTTTTTGGATATTTGGCAGGGAGACGTCATGAACAGGGAAAAAATTTCTAACTCCTATTCCAACCAAACTCAATTTTCTTATGTAAAATCCGACGCTGATCACGAATACATGTAGCGCTTTTCAAAATTTCAATTAGATCAAAAGTTATTGCAATAAAAAATTTCACATTTTTTGGATATTTGGCAGGGAGACGTCATGAACAGGGAAAAAATTTCTAACTCCTATTCAAACCAAACTCAATTTTCTTATTTAAAATCCGACGCTGATCACGAATACATGTAGCGCTTTTCAAAATTTCAATTAGATCAAAAGTTATTGCAATAATAAAATTTCACATTTTTTGGATATTTGGCAGGGAGACGTCATGAACAGGGAAAAAATTTCTAACTCCTATTCCAACCAAACTCAATTTTCTTATTTAAAATCCGACGCTGATCACGAATACATGTAGCGCTTTTCAAAATTTCAATTAGATCAAAAGTTATTGCAATAATAAAATTTCACATTTTTTGGATATTTGGCAGGGAGACGTCATGAACAGGGAAAAAATTTCTAACTCCTATTCCAACCAAACTCAATTTTCTTATTTAAAATCCGACGCTGATCACGAATACATGTAGCGCTTTTCAAAATTTCAATTAGATCAAAAGTTATTGCAATAATAAAATTTCACATTTTTTGGATATTTGGCAGGGAGACGTCATGAACAGGGAAAAAATTTCTAACTCCTATTCCAACCAAACTCAATTTTCTTATTTAAAATCCGACGCTGATCACGAATACATGTAGCGCTTTTCAAAATTTCAATTAGATCAAAAGTTATTGCAATAAAAAATTTCACATTTTTTGGATATTTGGCAGGGAGACGTCATGAACAGGGAAAAAATTTCTAACTCCTATTCCAACCAAACTCAATTTTCTTATTTAAAATCCGACGCTGATCACGAATACATGTAGCGCTTTTCAAAATTTCAATTAGATCAAAAGTTATTGCAATAATAAAATTTCACATTTTTTGGATATTTGGCAGGGAGACGTCATGAACAGGGAAAAAATTTCTAACTCCTATTCCAACCAAACTCAATTTTCTTATTTAAAATCCGACGCTGATCACGAATACATGTAGCGCTTTTCAAAATTTCAATTAGATCAAAAGTTATTGCAATAATAAAATTTCACATTTTTTGGATATTTGGCAGGGGAGACGTCATGAACAGGGAAAAAATTTCTAACTCCTATTCCAACCAAACTCAATTTTCTTATTTAAAATCCGACGCTGATCACGAATACATGTAGCGCTTTTCAAAATTTCAATTAGATCAAAAGTTATTGCAATAATAAAATTTCACATTTTTTGGATATTTGGCAGGGAGACGTCATGAACAGGGAAAAAATTTCTAACTCCTATTCCAACCAAACTCAATTTTCTTATTTAAAATCCGACGCTGATCACGAATACATGTAGCGCTTTTCAAAATTTCAATTAGATCAAAAGTTATTGCAATAATAAAATTTCACATTTTTTGGATATTTGGCAGGGAGACGTCATGAACAGGGAAAAAATTTCTAACTCCTATTCCAACCAAACTCAATTTTCTTATTTAAAATCCGACGCTGATCACGAATACATGTAGCGCTTTTCAAAATTTCAATTAGATCAAAAGTTATTGCAATAATAAAATTTCACATTTTTTGGATATTTGGCAGGGAGACGTCATGAACAGGGAAAAAATTTCTAACTCCTATTCCAACCAAACTCAATTTTCTTATTTAAAATCCGACGCTGATCACGAATACATGTAGCGCTTTTCAAAATTTCAATTAGATCAAAAGTTATTGCAATAATAAAATTTCACATTTTTTGGATATTTGGCAGGGAGACGTCATGAACAGGGAAAAAATTTCTAACTCCTATTCCAACCAAACTCAATTTTCTTATTTAAAATCCGACGCTGATCACGAATACATGTAGCGCTTTTCAAAATTTCAATTAGATCAAAAGTTATTGCAATAATAAAATTTCACATTTTTTGGATATTTGGCAGGGAGACGTCATGAACAGGGAAAAAATTTCTAACTCCTATTCCAACCAAACTCAATTTTCTTATTTAAAATCCGACGCTGATCACGAATACATGTAGCGCTTTTCAAAATTTCAATTAGATCAAAAGTTATTGCAATAATAAAATTTCACATTTTTTGGATATTTGGCAGGGAGACGTCATGAACAGGGAAAAAATTTCTAACTCCTATTCCAACCAAACTCAATTTTCTTATTTAAAATCCGACGCTGATCACGAATACATGTAGCGCTTTTCAAAATTTCAATTAGATCAAAAGTTATTGCAATAATAAAATTTCACATTTTTTGGATATTTGGCAGGGAGACGTCATGAACAGGGAAAAAATTTCTAACTCCTATTCCAACCAAACTCAATTTTCTTATTTAAAATCCGACGCTGATCACGAATACATGTAGCGCTTTTCAAAATTTCAATTAGATCAAAAGTTATTGCAATAATAAAATTTCACATTTTTTGGATATTTGGCAGGGAGACGTCATGAACAGGGAAAAAATTTCTAACTCCTATTCCAACCAAACTCAATTTTCTTATTTAAAATCCGACGCTGATCACGAATACATGTAGCGCTTTTCAAAATTTCAATTAGATCAAAAGTTATTGCAATAATAAAATTTCACATTTTTTGGATATTTGGCAGGGAGACGTCATGAACAGGGAAAAAATTTCTAACTCCTATTCCAACCAAACTCAATTTTCTTATTTAAAATCCGACGCTGATCACGAATACATGTAGCGCTTTTCAAAATTTCAATTAGATCAAAAGTTATTGCAATAATAAAATTTCACATTTTTTGGATATTTGGCAGGGAGACGTCATGAACAGGGAAAAAATTTCTAACTCCTATTCCAACCAAACTCAATTTTCTTATTTAAAATCCGACGCTGATCACGAATACATGTAGCGCTTTTCAAAATTTCAATTAGATCAAAAGTTATTGCAATAATAAAATTTCACATTTTTTGGATATTTGGCAGGGAGACGTCATGAACAGGGAAAAAATTTCTAACTCCTATTCCAACCAAACTCAATTTTCTTATTTAAAATCCGACGCTGATCACGAATACATGTAGCGCTTTTCAAAATTTCAATTAGATCAAAAGTTATTGCAATAATAAAATTTCACATTTTTTGGATATTTGGCAGGGAGACGTCATGAACAGGGAAAAAATTTCTAACTCCTATTCCAACCAAACTCAATTTTCTTATTTAAAATCCGACGCTGATCACGAATACATGTAGCGCTTTTCAAAATTTCAATTAGATCAAAAGTTATTGCAATAATAAAATTTCACATTTTTTGGATATTTGGCAGGGAGACGTCATGAACAGGGAAAAAATTTCTAACTCCTATTCCAACCAAACTCAATTTTCTTATTTAAAATCCGACGCTGATCACGAATACATGTAGCGCTTTTCAAAATTTCAATTAGATCAAAAGTTATTGCAATAATAAAATTTCACATTTTTTGGATATTTGGCAGGGAGACGTCATGAACAGGGAAAAAATTTCTAACTCCTATTCCAACCAAACTCAATTTTCTTATTTAAAATCCGACGCTGATCACGAATACATGTAGCGCTTTTCAAAATTTCAATTAGATCAAAAGTTATTGCAATAATAAAATTTCACATTTTTTGGATATTTGGCAGGGAGACGTCATGAACAGGGAAAAAATTTCTAACTCCTATTCCAACCAAACTCAATTTTCTTATTTAAAATCCGACGCTGATCACGAATACATGTAGCGCTTTTCAAAATTTCAATTAGATCAAAAGTTATTGCAATAATAAAATTTCACATTTTTTGGATATTTGGCAGGGAGACGTCATGAACAGGGAAAAAATTTCTAACTCCTATTCCAACCAAACTCAATTTTCTTATTTAAAATCCGACGCTGATCACGAATACATGTAGCGCTTTTCAAAATTTCAATTAGATCAAAAGTTATTGCAATAATAAAATTTCACATTTTTTGGATATTTGGCAGGGAGACGTCATGAACAGGGAAAAAATTTCTAACTCCTATTCCAACCAAACTCAATTTTCTTATTTAAAATCCGACGCTGATCACGAATACATGTAGCGCTTTTCAAAATTTCAATTAGATCAAAAGTTATTGCAATAATAAAATTTCACATTTTTTGGATATTTGGCAGGGAGACGTCATGAACAGGGAAAAAATTTCTAACTCCTATTCAACCAAACTCAATTTTCTTATTTAAAATCCGACGCTGATCACGAATACATGTAGCGCTTTTCAAAATTTCAATTAGATCAAAAGTTATTGCAATAATAAAATTTCACATTTTTTGGATATTTGGCAGGGAGACGTCATGAACAGGGAAAAAATTTCTAACTCCTATTCCAACCAAACTCAATTTTCTTATTTAAAATCCGACGCTGATCACGAATACATGTAGCGCTTTTCAAAATTTCAATTAGATCAAAAGTTATTGCAATAATAAAATTTCACATTTTTTGGATATTTGGCAGGGAGACGTCATGAACAGGGAAAAAATTTCTAACTCCTATTCCAACCAAACTCAATTTTCTTATTTAAAATCCGACGCTGATCACGAATACATGTAGCGCTTTTCAAAATTTCAATTAGATCAAAAGTTATTGCAATAATAAAATTTCACATTTTTTGGATATTTGGCAGGGAGACGTCATGAACAGGGAAAAAATTTCTAACTCCTATTCCAACCAAACTCAATTTTCTTATTTAAAATCCGACGCTGATCACGAATACATGTAGCGCTTTTCAAAATTTCAATTAGATCAAAAGTTATTGCAATAATAAAATTTCACATTTTTTGGATATTTGGCAGGGAGACGTCATGAACAGGGAAAAAATTTCTAACTCCTATTCCAACCAAACTCAATTTTCTTATTTAAAATCCGACGCTGATCACGAATACATGTAGCGCTTTTCAAAATTTCAATTAGATCAAAAGTTATTGCAATAATAAAATTTCACATTTTTTGGATATTTGGCAGGGAGACGTCATGAACAGGGAAAAAATTTCTAACTCCTATTCCAACCAAACTCAATTTTCTTATGTAAAATCCGACGCTGATCACGAATACATGTAGCGCTTTTCAAAATTTCAATTAGATCAAAAGTTATTGCAATAATAAAATTTCACATTTTTTGGATATTTGGCAGGGAGACGTCATGAACAGGGAAAAAATTTCTAACTCCTATTCAACCAAACTCAATTTTCTTATTTAAAATCCGACGCTGATCACGAATACATGTAGCGCTTTTCAAAATTTCAATTAGATCAAAAGTTATTGCAATAATAAAATTTCACATTTTTTGGATATTTGGCAGGGGAGACGTCATGAACAGGGAAAAAATTTCTAACTCCTATTCCAACCAAACTCAATTTTCTTATTTAAAATCCGACGCTGATCACGAATACATGTAGCGCTTTTCAAAATTTCAATTAGATCAAAAGTTATTGCAATAATAAAATTTCACATTTTTTGGATATTTGGCAGGGGAGACGTCATGAACAGGGAAAAAATTTCTAACTCCTATTCCAACCAAACTCAATTTTCTTATTTAAAATCCGACGCTGATCACGAATACATGTAGCGCTTTTCAAAATTTCAATTAGATCAAAAGTTATTGCAATAATAAAATTTCACATTTTTTGGATATTTGGCAGGGAGACGTCATGAACAGGGAAAAAATTTCTAACTCCTATTCCAACCAAACTCAATTTTCTTATTTAAAATCCGACGCTGATCACGAATACATGTAGCGCTTTTCAAAATTTCAATTAGATCAAAAGTTATTGCAATAATAAAATTTCACATTTTTTGGATATTTGGCAGGGAGACGTCATGAACAGGGAAAAAATTTCTAACTCCTATTCCAACCAAACTCAATTTTCTTATTTAAAATCCGACGCTGATCACGAATACATGTAGCGCTTTTCAAAATTTCAATTAGATCAAAAGTTATTGCAATAATAAAATTTCACATTTTTTGGATATTTGGCAGGGAGACGTCATGAACAGGGAAAAAATTTCTAACTCCTATTCCAACCAAACTCAATTTTCTTATTTAAAATCCGACGCTGATCACGAATACATGTAGCGCTTTTCAAAATTTCAATTAGATCAAAAGTTATTGCAATAATAAAATTTCACATTTTTTGGATATTTGGCAGGGAGACGTCATGAACAGGGAAAAAATTTCTAACTCCTATTCCAACCAAACTCAATTTTCTTATGTAAAATCCGACGCTGATCACGAATACATGTAGCACTTTTCAAAATTTCAATTAGATCAAAAGTTATTGCAATAAAAAATTACACATTTTTTGGATATTTGGCAGGGACATGAACAGGGAAAAAATTTCTAACTCCTATTCCAACCAAACTCAATTTTCTTATTTAAAATCCGACGCTGATCACGAATACATGTAGCGCTTTTCAAAATTTCAATTAGATCAAAAGTTATTGCAATAATAAAATTTCACATTTTTTGGATATTTGGCAGGGAGACGTCATGAACAGGGAAAAAATTTCTAACTCCTATTCCAACCAAACTCAATTTTCTTATTTAAAATCCGACGCTGATCACGAATACATGTAGCGCTTTTCAAAATTTCAATTAGATCAAAAGTTATTGCAATAATAAAATTTCACATTTTTTGGATATTTGGCAGGGAGACGTCATGAACAGGGAAAAAATTTCTAACTCCTATTCCAACCAAACTCAATTTTCTTATTTAAAATCCGACGCTGATCACGAATACATGTAGCGCTTTTCAAAATTTCAATTAGATCAAAAGTTATTGCAATAATAAAATTTCACATTTTTTGGATATTTGGCAGGGAGACGTCATGAACAGGGAAAAAATTTCTAACTCCTATTCCAACCAAACTCAATTTTCTTATTTAAAATCCGACGCTGATCACGAATACATGTAGCGCTTTTCAAAATTTCAATTAGATCAAAAGTTATTGCAATAATAAAATTTCACATTTTTTGGATATTTGGCAGGGAGACGTCATGAACAGGGAAAAAATTTCTAACTCCTATTCCAACCAAACTCAATTTTCTTATTTAAAATCCGACGCTGATCACGAATACATGTAGCGCTTTTCAAAATTTCAATTAGATCAAAAGTTATTGCAATAATAAAATTTCACATTTTTTGGATATTTGGCAGGGGAGACGTCATGAACAGGGAAAAAATTTCTAACTCCTATTCCAACCAAACTCAATTTTCTTATTTAAAATCCGACGCTGATCACGAATACATGTAGCGCTTTTCAAAATTTCAATTAGATCAAAAGTTATTGCAATAATAAAATTTCACATTTTTTGGATATTTGGCAGGGAGACGTCATGAACAGGGAAAAAATTTCTAACTCCTATTCCAACCAAACTCAATTTTCTTATTTAAAATCCGACGCTGATCACGAATACATGTAGCGCTTTTCAAAATTTCAATTAGATCAAAAGTTATTGCAATAATAAAATTTCACATTTTTTGGATATTTGGCAGGGAGACGTCATGAACAGGGAAAAAATTTCTAACTCCTATTCCAACCAAACTCAATTTTCTTATTTAAAATCCGACGCTGATCACGAATACATGTAGCGCTTTTCAAAATTTCAATTAGATCAAAAGTTATTGCAATAATAAAATTTCACATTTTTTGGATATTTGGCAGGGAGACGTCATGAACAGGGAAAAAATTTCTAACTCCTATTCCAACCAAACTCAATTTTCTTATTTAAAATCCGACGCTGATCACGAATACATGTAGCGCTTTTCAAAATTTCAATTAGATCAAAAGTTATTGCAATAATAAAATTTCACATTTTTTGGATATTTGGCAGGGAGACGTCATGAACAGGGAAAAAATTTCTAACTCCTATTCCAACCAAACTCAATTTTCTTATTTAAAATCCGACGCTGATCACGAATACATGTAGCGCTTTTCAAAATTTCAATTAGATCAAAAGTTATTGCAATAATAAAATTTCACATTTTTTGGATATTTGGCAGGGAGACGTCATGAACAGGGAAAAAATTTCTAACTCCTATTCCAACCAAACTCAATTTTCTTATTTAAAATCCGACGCTGATCACGAATACATGTAGCGCTTTTCAAAATTTCAATTAGATCAAAAGTTATTGCAATAATAAAATTTCACATTTTTTGGATATTTGGCAGGGAGACGTCATGAACAGGGAAAAAATTTCTAACTCCTATTCCAACCAAACTCAATTTTCTTATTTAAAATCCGACGCTGATCACGAATACATGTAGCGCTTTTCAAAATTTCAATTAGATCAAAAGTTATTGCAATAATAAAATTTCACATTTTTTGGATATTTGGCAGGGAGACGTCATGAACAGGGAAAAAATTTCTAACTCCTATTCCAACCAAACTCAATTTTCTTATTTAAAATCCGACGCTGATCACGAATACATGTAGCGCTTTTCAAAATTTCAATTAGATCAAAAGTTATTGCAATAATAAAATTTCACATTTTTTGGATATTTGGCAGGGAGACGTCATGAACAGGGAAAAAATTTCTAACTCCTATTCCAACCAAACTCAATTTTCTTATTTAAAATCCGACGCTGATCACGAATACATGTAGCGCTTTTCAAAATTTCAATTAGATCAAAAGTTATTGCAATAATAAAATTTCACATTTTTTGGATATTTGGCAGGGAGACGTCATGAACAGGGAAAAAATTTCTAACTCCTATTCCAACCAAACTCAATTTTCTTATTTAAAATCCGACGCTGATCACGAATACATGTAGCGCTTTTCAAAATTTCAATTAGATCAAAAGTTATTGCAATAATAAAATTTCACATTTTTTGGATATTTGGCAGGGAGACGTCATGAACAGGGAAAAAATTTCTAACTCCTATTCCAACCAAACTCAATTTTCTTATTTAAAATCCGACGCTGATCACGAATACATGTAGCGCTTTTCAAAATTTCAATTAGATCAAAAGTTATTGCAATAATAAAATTTCACATTTTTTGGATATTTGGCAGGGAGACGTCATGAACAGGGAAAAAATTTCTAACTCCTATTCCAACCAAACTCAATTTTCTTATTTAAAATCCGACGCTGATCACGAATACATGTAGCGCTTTTCAAAATTTCAATTAGATCAAAAGTTATTGCAATAATAAAATTTCACATTTTTTGGATATTTGGCAGGGAGACGTCATGAACAGGGAAAAAATTTCTAACTCCTATTCCAACCAAACTCAATTTTCTTATTTAAAATCCGACGCTGATCACGAATACATGTAGCGCTTTTCAAAATTTCAATTAGATCAAAAGTTATTGCAATAATAAAATTTCACATTTTTTGGATATTTGGCAGGGAGACGTCATGAACAGGGAAAAAATTTCTAACTCCTATTCCAACCAAACTCAATTTTCTTATTTAAAATCCGACGCTGATCACGAATACATGTAGCGCTTTTCAAAATTTCAATTAGATCAAAAGTTATTGCAATAATAAAATTTCACAT